>JAQGAI010003909.1:0-10136 GCA_034696905.1 Lepidocyrtus violaceus
TCCAGTTGGTGTGAATATATTTTCCGGGGTTTTCCAGAAGTTCGTAGGTGTGAGCACCGAAGTAATCTCTCTGTGCTTGGATCAAATTGGCTGGAAGCCTTTCAGAACGGAAGCCATCATAGAAAGCCAATGCAGTGCTGAAGCAAGGTGTTGGAACTCCCAACTCAACACTGGTGGCTACAACCTTTCTCCATGAGGCTTGGCAGTCGGTGACAGCCTTCTTGAAAAAGTCATCCAACAACAGGTTGGAAAGTTTAGGGTTCTTCTCGAATGCTTGTTTGATATTTCCAAGGAACTGGCTTCGAATAATACAGCCGCCACGCCACATGAGAGCGATTCCTCCGTAGTTCAGATTCCAGCCGTAGACCTTGGCAGCTTCTAATAAGGTAAGTAAATAAAAGTATCAGTATATCTATATGCAAAAATAAATATCCTCGTTGGTTAGTTAAAACTTGTCCATCGCTATGATAATTTGCTTACCGCGGAGAAGCATGAATCCTTGAGCATAGGAAACAATCTTGGATGCGTAGAGAGCCTAAAAAATATTTAATTGTTAGCTCTTTGAAAGGATGATCCACCCATTAAACTCCATTAGTTTTCTAAATTTTATGTCAGGCTTACCTTCATAATATGTCCGATGAATTCCTTCTTATCTCCTTGATATTTGGTAATTGCTGGTCCCGGAAGTTGTTGGCTGGCCGCCACACGCTCTTCCTTTAAGGAGGAGAGGCATCGGGCAAATACTGACTCTCCGATAAGCGTGACTGGAATACCATATTCCAGAGAAGAAATGGCAGTCCATTTCCCGGTTCCTTTTTGACCAGCCGAGTCACGGATTTTCTCCACCAAAAAGTTTCCTATTCAAAAGAGAGAGAAATTAGTAAATACCTATATTACATCCTGTCAATTTATAATTGATCGCCCACAGCAGGATTTAAATATCTAAATCAAGTCTATACTTACCATCTTGATCCTTGTATTTCAAAATGTTACTCGTGATTTCGATAAGGAATGAGTCCAATACTCCTTTGTTCCACTCAGTAAATACCTGAGTATCATGAAAAGAAAATTTGTAATTAGTCTTACGTTGTCCCAAAATGGTTCTAGAATGTTAAGGAGCAGAAATGTCCGCTGTAATGTGTTTTTTGATTTACCTCACTCATTTCCGAGTTTGAAAGACCAAGAGCTTCCTTCATGAGATGATAGGCTTCGCAAATCAATTGCATATCCCCATATTCAATACCGTTATGCACCATCTTGACGAAATGGCCAGAGCCGGATTCGCCAACCCAATCACAGCATGGCTCATTTCCAACTTTGGCTGCGATGGACTATGGAATAATCAAACATCAAATTAAAAATTAAATCAAATGTAGACTTCTACTGCAGTAGTACATGTGGCAGTTTACCTGGAAAATGGCCTTAATATGTGGCCAAGCTTCTGGATTACCTCCAGGCATCAAGGATGGACCATATCGGGCACCTTCTTCTCCACCAGAAACACCGGAGCCAACATAGAGAATGCCCTTTTCCTTCAAGGATTTGCATCTTCTGTCGGTATCTTGATATTCAGAGTTTCCACCGTCGATGATAATATCTCCCTTCTCAAGATGAGGGAGGATTTGGTCGATGAAGTCGTCGACAGGCTTACCAGCTACAATAATAAGACATAAAAATATGTAGCCATTAAACTAAATCTAAACAGGTGCAACAGGTGCGAAAACTCAAGGTAATAAATTATTAGCCAATAAAAATGTCCCCTAAAAGCCTTATATATAATTGATGTATGACTCCAACCATTTTGGTCTATTTTTGCAAGTCTACGTGACGTGACCATAAGATTCCATGCCCTTTTGTTTTCTACCTTGGTTTGCATTGCATATCATTACTATAATTATAGTTCCAATTCTTAGCCAGTTTATAAATACGTTAATAATTCAGCATAATAAAGAGGAGTACAGTCAATAAACGCCTAAAATCTGTAATAATCATAATCTTAATCTTAACGATGAACGTCAATGAAGCTGTATCGCACTGCCAATAATCAAATTCAATTATTTTCATTTTATCGTCTTTGTTGGAAGCATTGTCGTGGTCGGTCTGACTTGACTTCTATTAACAAAAGGAAAATCAGACAGACGACACGATGATGTCATCGTCATCATAAAAATCCAAGACACGCTCCAAGTCTAATAGCAAAAGAGTTAGCAAATAGAGGAATATGTTATCAATGATAGAGATGTTTTTGCAGTATGAAATGCACCATGAAGCTATGAACTAATGACTCGTTCCCAACATGTCGCTTGGCTTTCAGTGCCGGCGATTAGGCGAAGGAGACAATGACCGAAGTCATTTAATTTTATTAGTTTGTTCCTCCCCAAGCCCAACCCTTCTCCTTTCTTAGGCAAGGGGAGTACGTAGTTTAATTTAATTGAGCCAATTTTTGTGAATGGATATTATCATTATTGAAGTGCAGTACATTTACAGACTAATTTTGTAATTTAACTCCAGGTACATTTCATGACTTCATAACATCGTTATTCCTTATTGATTACTTCAGTAGAAATGCCCCGCCTATTCAACCGGTAGTCAGCAGAAAGTTCAATTATTAAACTGTACTGGCGGAATTCATACGAGTTGGAAAACTGATCAACATAAATTTAACAACTCAATAAGTGAAGTCAAATAAAACATAATGCCTCAACAATGACTTTTCAAATGCAAGCATTTCTTTTCCGTTTCATACAAGAAGGACGCCAATTTACCTTATTCAGTCATGGCCACCCCCGATGCAATGGTTTTAAAATGTTTTTTGTAAATGAGTTTCTTCAAATTATCATTTATTTCTTGTCCTTCATGTCATATTTATAAATATGAGGCGATATGCTTCCTTGAACGCGTATCTCATGACGAAGCAATGAGGTACCCTGTGTGAAATTCCGATTTTCTATCCCTGTCAGTAAAATAGTGTCTAATTTCACTATTTTTGTAAAATTTCACAAATTATTTAATGATTTTGTGGAAGCTTTTGTAGTCGTGATTGGGAGAAGGAACTAGGAGGAAAACAATGCAGTACTGTACAGCAGCAGATAGTAAAAGTACAAACCTCTGTAAACATTTTCATTAATCATTTAATCTTCTTCATTCGCACATTTGTTCATATTTGTTTTCATACGCACATTTTCATGGTAGATTTCTACTTTGTCCTTTTAAGCCTATTGACAATATACCACGAAGTAATGAAATGAATGATAAAATAATGACTTGACTTTAATGACAGATCTTGTGCACAATTTGTTATTGTTTTGTATACTACTAAAGGACACACTCTGCTAACGGCATTGATGGAATGAATGACACGAACGAAAGACGTAATTCATGTGCGCCAGTGCGTCAAGTTCGTTTCGAAGATACCATTGTCACGTCTGATTTATTTTAAACCGATGTAACTCACGCATAATAAAGCCATGTCATGAATATCCATGTAAAACAAACAGGAGTGACCTTTATGGAGGAGTGATGAGCAAGTGAAGCATGAAAATATGGTGTTCCTATAAACCTACTATGATTTCTGATTATATCGTATGGAAAACCATGAATGACAGACTGACAATATTTTTATGGCGATTAAAATGATTGAATAGAAAATGGCAATTTAGATTTTGCCCTGCAGAAATTATATAGTAAACTTAGGTAAGCATAAAAAAGCAAAGTACTGTCTATTAGATTAGAACAAGGTGCAAAGATGCTCAGACATGTTATTGACAGGTAGCAGACCAAGTTAATAAATTAAGAAAAGGAGGAGGAGAGGAAAGGCAACAAGCTGAAGCTGCCCCCTCACGTCTCGTCTCTACCAGACTAATTGACTCCTGCCATATTGCTACTACAAATACAAAAGCATGAAAAAAATGCTAGTACTTGATCAAAATAAAATTAAAGTTTAAAGTTGTTTTTTACCTTTCACTAAAAGCATGACACGACGAGGTTTCTTCAGCTTAGCGCACATCTCTTTGATGGAGTGAGCCCCAATGATTTTCGTCCCTTTAGCCTCATTCGCAAGGAAATGATCAACCTTGTCCGTGGTTCGATTGTGAGCGCAGACCACAAACCCATGATCATTCATATTCAGAATGATATTCTGGCCCATAACGGCCAAACCAATTAGGGCGATATCCGCTCTGAAATTAATAGAATAAATTGTAAACACATAAATTACTACAAGAAAATTAGTCTGATGACAATTAAAGATAAGATACTTTACTCCATAATTAAGATGCTTATCATTTAATAGCTGGCCAATGCATCCATAAAGTTGTATATACGCTACGTGCGTGCCATTTAAAGTGCGTTATGAAATGAGAAATTGCATTAGCAGGAAAATCCTTGCAGCCAGCCGGCATTGCATGCATCAACATGCATTAGCTTTGGTCGAAGTTCATGCAGTCATCACGACATGACTTTTGACTTTTTCATGGAGGAAGAGGAACATGACCAATATGTCATTAAAAAACTTAATCTACGTAGATTCAATTGCTGATTATCTACTGGCCTATTTTTTAAACTTACTGTTCACTCATGTTGGAGCTGGAATCTAACGTCTGGACGCTGGAATCTTCTGTTTTATTTACGTTCTTCGGTTGTGGGGCTTCTTCTTCCTCTGTCACTGTCTGAACAGTGCTTACTGAACAAGTTGAACCCGTTGTTATAATTTTCTACAACGCTGCTTTCAATTAACTTGAAACGAAGCACAGGAGAACAGGACTTGAAACGTTATGAACAGATTTACGACTCTGCCGAATGGAAAATACCTGATGGGAACAAGAGATGATAATGAAATAAGATAATTCAGCTGACTATAAAGTTTTGGAGTGTTGTTGGAAAGGGATGGAATAGAGCGCATGAAAGTTTCGTGTGACTTACTTCTGTGAAGACCACGGACGGACTGGATGACTGGCTTGCAGTGGTCTGACAGCAGCAGCACAACGTATGTACGCGTATTCGTACAGTCAGCGTAGATACAATTGTGCAATTTGGGAGAAAGACCTTGAAACCTTCAAGTCAAGTATATGAAGACGTCATATAATATGCAGCGAATAAGTATATGGCTAGTGGACGCCGGATAAGATGGATATGAAAAGGAAAATGAATATTGAAGTATGTAGCTCACGATATGATATGATGGCCCGCAGTATATGTAATAAGGATGTGTACGATTTAGTTTTTTACTTATCATTTTGCAAGTCACACGTTCGTACACTGCATTTTTGATGCTGTAAAGTCCTATGGAAAAAAATACTCTCAGCACTCAAGATTGAAAAGTATTTTATAATATCAAGAATCATAGCACATTAGAGAATAGAATGTTGTAGAATCTAGAGAGTAGAAAGTAGATACAAGGGGGAGTAATCTTCTCCATGATTTTATCCACATGGACATGATTTTTGTAGGTTTTACTATTTAGGTATCCCAACCGGCATTTTACAATTTTACATTATTGAAGTAAGAATTAGGGTGTTTGCTTGTTTTTCTGGTTGGGTACCCCAAAACGACTGATATCTGACTTGCCCCATAAAATTTTTTTTTTTTTTCAAAATGATAATGCTAAATGAGCTTTCTTCAACTTCCATGTCATATTGCTGTGTAGGGAGTACATGCATGTACATGGTTTGTTTCTCACCACTCTACTGTCAAGTTTTTCTTGTTTTTCCATGAAAGTACAAAGCCATTAGAGTATTCACGGATAATCCTGTTTTTTATAGCAAGTGGTGAAACAGCAGCCAGTCGAGTGATTCTTTTATTCCCATGTAACGCGCAAGGAATCATAGGATAAAATAAATATAATTGTTGAGAATTCAAGGACTTTTTGCTGATCAGCTCGAGCTGTCGATGTTTTCCACAAGTAGGTAAGTGGATTTCCCTTGTAGAGTAGCTAAATAGTTTGATAGAAATCGTCACGTCACTCGTGTTGCTGGATGTGGCGTGGACTATAGGAGGACCGGCTTTTGAGGAAAGATTTGCCTCATTTTCATTTATTTCGTACGAACACAAACACATAAAGAAAATGGATGCTATTTTGGTATTTTGTTTGTTAGTCAGTCCGTTTTCAGAGATACAGCTTCGGATAAAGTTTTAACGAAGTACTGTTTGTTGAATGGATTATTTAAAACATGCCTACATACCTAATATTCCTTGTTTTGTGGACGGCTCTGGAGGCTATTGATGTACTGGCTCAGTCATGACTTATCTGGCATCCGGATGAAGGCCTAACGATGTTCATATTATGTCGAACTTTTGAGTTGAATCAAACTAAATTACTATTAGGTTATGTTACTGTCTGAATTATGACATCCCGTCATTTGTTCTGATATTGCCCATCAGCATTTCATCATCAATCTTCCAGAATTTTTAAAATGCTGTTCTGGTAGCAGAAAATCATGACGGCACTGAAGCAGAAGTAACCGGCAGTGAATGACAATGACAATCAAAGTTATCAATCAGTCATCATCAGTACGTCAAAAATGCATCTATCCCGGAAAGGTTTTGTGGGGCAATGGGAGATCCTCCAAAACATTATTGACACAATAATCAAGTAGCATGCATATGATTTTATTTCCGTCATATTCGTTAACTTGTACTATTCTAAACCACGCGAATATGTATCTGGAAATTAATCCATGCCATGAATCACAAAAGTTCTGTAGGTCAAGGCACATCGTGCGTTTTTGGAACTAAACACATGCCCATTTGCTGTACAGCATACCGGTTTGGGATGCGGATGGGAATGGAATTATGCAATTTATCCTTGGTTATCAACAAACTAAGATAAGATTGCTCAAGTAGTAGCATATTATTAAACAAATCTGCAAGCGTTGCAACATACATATCTAAAAAATGATAAATTAGGCAGGATGGAAAATAGCTTGCGAAATTGCAGCTAATGCTGCTCTAATGTAAAAAGCTATTTAAAATTAAAGTTTCGCGCAGCTACTATTTAAATACATGCAAATAATATAATAGTAATAGTGAAGGATGTTGCATTAAAACTATACTAGCAGTGTTGGTGCAGGTGTGACATATTACATTTTAAGGAAAGTTACAGTGCGGTAAGTGGTATTACAGATTATTGCTGTGTTTAATCGGAAACAAATAATAATAACATAAATTTAATAATGAGCATCAAATACACATAAAGTTTATTGCTCTCCTATATCTACGATAAATTCTCGTAAGTACTTAATTATCCGCAATATACATACACTCAATCATCCAATGAAAAAATAATCATTTTTTAAGTCGTTAATAGTAGTACTACAATTTATTTTCAACATTCATTAGCAGATCACTTTTGTCAATCCTCATTTTCACCGCCGTTATGATTATAATACTTAACTCCGATACTATGTCCACATGATTTTTGTTTACATTTACTTGTTTTTCATTCATAATCGAAGAGTCTAGAGTCGTCTGATCTGGATAGTTAAAAATTTATAACCCGGCAGCACAATAGCTTACTTGTACAGAGTACATCTAAGCGTACATTAGATACCTGATAAACAAAGGTAGTTTTAAATCTGTCGATGAAAGGATAGGACAGGAAGATTTAATTTTAGTTTTAGACTCATGCTAAATAGAAATTCGATTGGAAATTGACGCCAATACATTGTAAAGTTTCTTTTGTCTGGGTTGTCGGATCAATGGTCTTTAATTCCGATTCGTGGTTTGTATACATATCTTTAGTTATAATAGGTACATCTAAAGTGGTCTATCTACACATATAACATGTCAGCTACCTAATTTACTTCTTCACAAATTTCATAAGTCCTGATGTGGACATAGACTTCGGTCTTTCAATTGGCAAGTTTAATGCTCTGTCCCATATAAGTCCGGCCATAACTCCAAGAGCTCTTGATACTCCGAACAGCACGGTGTAGTAACTCATTTCCTTCATTCCGTAGTACTATAAAAACCAACAAAATGTTAACAATTGTAATACACAGATCTAGAATCAAATGTATTTCGAAACGGTTTAGATAGTACAGAAAGTTGCAGCACTTACCTGAAGCAATACACCAGAATGAGCATCAACATTGGGCCATGGGTTCTTGATCTTTCCAGTGTCCAGCAGAGTTGGAGGAGCTACCTTGTAGATATTTGAAACGAGCTGTTAAGGAAAAAAAGAATTACCACATCAGGTTTGAATATAACTTCCTTTCAATTCTCGGTATAGTCATTGAGCACGGCATTTACCAACCTTGAACATTGGATCATCAGGTAAATGCTTCATCGCAAATTCTCTCTGGCAGGTGTAACGAGGATCTGTTTTACGCAACACAGCATGACCGTATCCAGGTATTACTCGGCCTTCCTTAAGTTCTTTCAAAATAAATTGTTTGATTTGGTCTTCCGATGGAGTTGCCCCAATTTCCCCGACAATTTTGTTAAGGAAAAGAAGAACCTATTATGAAAAGAGTTCCGATATTAGTTTGTAGATATGTACTTTCCAAGTTTACAAGATATTAAATTGTTCTCCATTTGGAAATGTTATTACGAACCTCCTGGTTAGCTAAACCGTGAAGTGGACCAGCCAATCCGCACATTCCAGCACAGAAACTAAGGTATGGATCTGACAAAGCTGATCCTACAAGATGCGTCGTGTGTGCACTAACATTTCCTCCTTCGTGATCACTATTACAATTATAAATCAAATTAGAATACTGGACACAAATCTTTGGAGTTATTTCGTATTTCCGGTAAGCAATTTTCACAATCTCTTCAACAATGTTTTACCTGTGGATCGTCAAATACAAACGGAGAAGTTCGATGAATTTTTCATCTTCATAACCCATCATTGCTGCAAAATTATAACTCCAATCTTTGTCCTTCTTAATGGCTCCTGCACTGCTGCCATCCTTAAATACATTTCTGTAGATAGTTGCTGCCAATGGGGGAAGCTTGGCGATCAAGTCCATGGCATCTTCGTAAACGTATTCCCAATATTGCGCCTTTGGAACTCCCTTTTGATAGGCCTTGCTAAATTTGCTCTCCGAATGAAGTGCAGCAACAGCCGATGAAAGTTGTGCCATGGGATGAAGATGAGAAGGAAAGTTAGAAAGCATTGCCACAATATGGTTAGGCAAATCTGCTCGCTTTGACCATTCTTGAGATATAGCTTTCACCTACAAATATGATCGTACATTAGTTCCTCAAAATCTGTATTTCTTGATATGATAATTACAAAAACTAAATAAAAATATGGAGTACCTGAGCTTCAGTGGGAACATCCCCAGTAATCAGCAGCCAGAACAGACCTTCTGGAAGGGGCTCTGCTCCGCCTGGTGCTTTGGGAAGAAGTTTTTGGCACTCTGGAATAGAGTACCCTCGGAACCTGATCCCCTCTTCTGGATCGAGCACAGATGTTTCACATACCAATCCTTTGATTCCTCGCATGCCACCGTACATCTAAAAAGATGAGTAATCAGAAGCACAACTAAAATTAACGCTGTTTTACGACTTTCACAATACTGTTTCACTGTTTCGTAACAATCAACACAAAAGATAGTATTTTATTTCTGCTCATACCATGTCGACGGTAACTTCTCCCACAACCGTGCTGCCGTGTTCCTTCCTGAAATTCTTAACATTGTCGCGCTCAGCAGGAATCTTCTGGGCTAAAACATCCTTAAGGTTAGTACTCTCAAATCGGACTGGAATAGCGAATACTGGACTAAATTTCTAGAAACAAAAAAATGACAGGCTTAATATAATGACTATTTATAATCAAATATTTCCATCATGGCTAATTCCCCCTCTGTTAACTGTATATTTAACTATGCCTTTCGTATTATTTCCTTTTCCTCATAAATGCATACATGCGTAGACAGTGCATTTGTATCGTTAAAAACGATTTATCAATGAACATTCCCCTAAGCATAATTCAAACGGTGACCTATCCCTATCTAGAAATCCATAATGTATCATGAACTGACACTGAGCCTGAGGTGATGCGATAGAGAAAATTTGACTGCTGTTATGTGTACAATAGAAACTATTTGCTCGATAGTTCCATACATGTACGCATGCTGAACACTTGTCCATGACCTTCGCCTTATGTACACGAGTGAATAAAATGACACAGA
>JAQGAI010003910.1:0-10134 GCA_034696905.1 Lepidocyrtus violaceus
CACCTACTTTTAGTTGAATGAATGTACATCAACCGTAGCGGCTTTGTGTAGGTCATGCCCAATTAATTCGCGTTTCCTTCCGGTGACAAAGACCAAAAGGGAGGCAAGGAAAATAGGTTAACTCACTCTTTTATCTCCACTTTCTCAAAAACGCCCCTTGAGTCCTCCTGTCATATTATATTGGGCATGATATTCACATTCAAATTAACCCATTTCGAACATTTTTAAATACAAGAAGACTTTTAAGAAAACATAAGTCCCATTTTGTGTACTGAAGACTCCTTGCAGATCACTAACTATGTCAGTTGAACAGAGCATCCTTATCTCTATCATTAGGGTAGTTTAAATAAAGTAAATTAAGCTCATATTCATATATGTATTTAATATGACTCTTTTGTTCATTTCCTCAACTTCCTTTTCCTTGTGGGTGGCTGGCTGACGAGGACAAACTAATTTCTTGCTTTGACAAGACAATGCTTTTGATTGATTATGTTGGAAGAAGACATTATATTTCCTTTATTTAGCTAATTAGTAAATAATGTTGTATAGGATTAGGATGATGGAGAGATGGCTGGAGAGTCAATGAGACATTTTATAAAAATGTTTCCTGAAAACCAAAATCTTTAACGATGCTTTTTTTACATGGCAAATTATTTGCAGATTTTATTCTGCACCCTGAACACTCACAGAATCGACATGGAGAATCTGTTGAGTGCGCAGCTTTGCCTGGATGATTTCATTTTCGTTCACCGTAAAGGTAAGCTCTTCAGTTAATGTAATGCCCCTTTTCGCCCTTTTATATCATAAGTGTGTAACCAATTTGTCATGTCATAAATGGACTTCGTGTTTTGTCTTCAAGGAACCAAAAAAGAAGTAGAATTAACGAAGACGGAAGATGCCTTGGGTCTCACCATCACTGACAACGGGAACGGCTACGCCTTCATCAAGCGTATCAAGGAAAGCTCCATTATCGACCGTTGCAAAGTGATCCAGGTTGGGGATCACATAGAAAGAATTGACAATGAAAACCTCGTTGGCTGGAGACACGTGGAAGTGGCCAAATACCTCAAGTCTATCCCTGTTGGGAAAACATTCACCATTCGATTAGTGGAGCCCCTCAAGGCTGGCTTCAGTAAGATAGACATTTAGGCAAACCGCAATTAAGAATTTTAACTAACTATACCGATCAGTTTTTGTTTACCATTTATCTGCTGATTTACAGTGAACATCGGACCAAAATCAGAAAAGAAAGGGAAAAGTAAGAGCTACGGAAGTGGGAAGGAAACCCTCAGATTCAGATCCAACGGCCCAGCCCAGATTGAACAAGCTCCGGATGACGTGGCCAAGGGTGCCATCGATAGTGTGAATAGGCTTCTAGAAAATTTTATGGGGATCAATGACACCGATTTAGGTATGACTTACAGTTGGGGCAAGTTGAGACTCTCCAGTTCTCCTATAGTTATTTATTGCATAATTATTAATTATTGTTATTATGATTTAATTGAATATTAATTAATTTCTGATGAATTCAGCTACCCAAATATTCGAGATGGCGATAAACAAAAATAACACAATGGAGCTGGCGGAAGCAGTGGACAACTCGGATTTGGAGTCTTTCGGATTCACGGACGAGTTCCTCATTGACGTTTGGGGTATCGTTACAGACGCGAAATCGGGAAGGCTTGCCCGATCCAATTAACTTAGGATGCCCAAAACCTTTAATTATTTTTATTAATTTGTTGTATAAAATAGACTTAAGACTTGTATTTATGGAGGAGAGTGAGAATGAAAAATTAAATGGAATCGATAGGGTTGTAAAATGTGTTTTACATGAAGATCAGATCAAGATTAGATTTGTGAGTTTATCACAGGGAGCAGATCGCCAGAATAAGTGCACCGTAATGATAGTGTATCAACCTCTTCTACTCAAATGGATCTAACCATCCTGGCTGCTACTATAACTCTGGACTGGAGCATAAATAGATTTACTTCTTTCCGCTAAAAGACAGAAAAATATTGCCGGAAATGCCTGAGCCCATCCCCCGCAGAAATGCACATGCATTTTTACCACTGGAAATGTAAATTGCAAGGGCTATACTAAATGGATGTATGAATTGTACAGGAAATTAATTTGTGAATAGGTAAGGAATGCAATGTCTTCACACTTTGGAGATGTCCTCATAAAATCCGCCAAATAAATCTCCGATGATGATGATGACAAATAAATAAAATCTAATCAATACGAAAACGGAAATTGTAGTTGAATCATTTAAAACTTTATTTTTCACATCGTGTTAATTTTAATATTTTTATATTAACCACGCACGCAAATATTCAGTTTTATAGTCCAATAAGGATATGCATTCTTTTCTTCATGATTTGCATATATAGTCGTTCGCTGGCTCCGCCTATTTTCAAAAGTAGTAAAAAATTAGTAAAAAGCATTGTCTCCGTTTTTTTTTCAACATATCTACTAAAATATTAGCTACACTGTAAGCGTTAATTTATCTAAAAACTATCTGCATAAATTATCGGTTAGGTCGGTTATCTATCATCAGAGGTTACTCAGTTAATCATTATATGATAAACTTATAAACAATATTAAATTAATTACTCATCTAGAGACAGCGTTTTTTATGGTAAACATTTGGTTATTTTAATAATAATCATGGACCCCTTGCTTTTAAATTATAATAATACTAGTAAAAAAACAGCTTTCAATAAATATCAGTTGCCGACTGTTGCACTACAAAAGTTAGAAAATTAGTTTTTTTTTAAATCCTTTTCGAGAATCAAGCATGTAAAAAACTAGGGAATGAATGAAAGCGCTTAAAGACAGAAAGTAAATCTAACTTTGTTTTCAATTTCATGACACTTTTCTGTGCTTTCAAACGTTCAAATATCATTATCATCTATCGATAGCGACTCTGATTCTTGGATAGTTCCATAAATACAATTCTTTTTTCTCAAGATAACACGCTGTTGGATGGTCATCACAATTTCCTTTTGTGCTGTAAATGAATCTCTTGCATTTCCAATTTTACAATACGTATTCTTAACCAGATTATTTTTCTCGCACCCTCGTCCTTCAATAACGGAAAAGGTAATATCGAATACAAACGTTTCTTCTATAGTCGTAGTACTACTGTCGCTTGATTCTAATTCACTAACATGTTTCATTTTTAATCTAAATCTACTGCCGAATCGAATTGAACATTGTATTTGTAATTTAGCGTACTTATAATAATATCAACATTAGGTTCTGTATATGGTTAGTTTTTGTTCCTTCCCAGCTAACACACAAGCTTATTATTAAAGCACATCCTTAGAATTTATAATTAATTAGGTAGGCAGGCAAGTTTAAAACGTTATTCTCTGAACTTTGTTTACTTTTTAAACAGAATGATAATATCAAAAGTACGGACATTTATTTTGGGATTGCAAAAGTAACAAAAACCGGAAGTAACACTATATCGTACTTTCATCGAACTGAGAACATTGTTGTATTTTTTTTTAGGTAAGTAGAGGCTTCGAAAATACTAGTTTAATTTAAATATTAGAAGTAGTAATTAAATAAATCGTAGATCTACCGTCTTGTTAGATATTTCTATGTTGTTGCATCATATCATTATCATTTGAATAAAGACTGCGAGTTGATTGCAAGGTTAATCATCTCCACAACAGAATTACAACCGGTGAAATATTCATCAATAATATCGAGTTATTAATTGTATAAATTCAGTAATTACGTTGCATTATAATTTTTCGGCTGTACGCACGCATGCAGCTTTAATGTAGCCATGTAAGTATTTATGACGTAGAGAGACGAGGGGATTTTAGAACTAACGATAAGATAAAAACCTCCAATCAAGGGCAATGCATTATTAGGTACATAATACGGCTATAATTTACACATATCTTTACAGTAGTAGTCCGGTTGAGGACGATGACTGAAGCCAAACAATTTTTGTGACTATGAGAATTGAATCGGAAGCTTTTTATCTACGTGGAGTGGCACTACTAGTCATTTTCTTTGACATGGTTTCTTCCTCCGTGACGTAATTTCGGAACTTCGCGACTTTATTTCTGAGTTCGGTCAGCATTGTAATCTTTTCTAGACATTGATCATCCAGTTGTTGAGAATATACTGTAAACAAGAAATAAAACTGATTGAGAACTACCGTCTTTTGAATCTCAGAATAAAACATTACTATTACGGCATATATTTTTTTTACAAACCTTCTTGATCGTACTCTACTTGATTAGTCAGACTGAGCAACATTTTGTCTTTTGCCATCCATTTGACATTCGCATCAATCACAAGTTTATGGTATTCTACCATCTCTTCTTCAGCCTCTTGCATTTTGGAAATAGTTTCGTGGAATGTTAAGAGTTCTCCGGATATCTCTCCTTCCTGAAATAACAATTTGAATAATTAATTCCCCTGAATAGTGTTCATTAAAGTAAAAGTTTGTAACAGGGACTCGTTCGATAAATTGCTTGCTCACGTTAAGAGATCGAAGTTGAGCAAGATCACTTTCACTTTCCATCGTTTCTACGTCATCTTCAGGCAATGATGTCATTTTTATATCGAGTGGATCATGGGCAGCCAATTCTTTGACTCTGTCTGCATACCGGAGTGTGTTCAGCGAGTGCTCACACGAGCTCAGTCCGGGGCTAATCATGGCGATCATACAGGTTTTTGATTTTTCTCCGATGAAGGAGTCACGTAACACTTGAGTTAGTTTACTCGCTCGAAAAGGAAGATGTGCACCCTTCCTTCCCAACGCCCGGATACATTCCTTTAAAGCCAGCAAAGACTTATTGATCTCAGCACCTTCCATTCTTGTCTGCCTGTCTGCTGATGACGTATCCGCTCCCCTTTCATTTCCGGCCAAGTCAATCAAAGAAAATTTCCCGTGTACCCTTCCCTGCACCTGTCGAAGCACAATCTGGAAAACTGCGTGAGAACGAGAGGAATTGGAATTTGCTGACGTCTGCCCCGACGTTCTGGCTGCGTTTCCAAGCTGGATCAATTTCAAAACGTCTTCCACTGAATCTACAGCTCTTTCTTGTAAACCAACCACTTGGACTTGCTGTTTCCCATCTTCGAGCACACGCAACTTGGCTTTGTTTGCCAACAAGTCAAAAACCTGCCAATTGAAAATAGAGAGACAAAATCAAAATTAAGTTGTTCCTTCTAACTTCTAGACATGCATACTTCAAACAATCACGATTAATTAATTAATTTTTGCTTACCTTGCCACTGTAAATCTCAAAAAAGCTGCAAGACACACTCAAGTTGAACTGGCGATACTGTGGCATTTTGAGAAAGCGGAAAACATCTTTTGCGGTCATTGCGTATATTCCCTTCTGACAGTCTTGAGTTTTACCATTAAAGTCGCCCCCCATCGTGTGAGTTTTTCCACTCCCGGTTTGACCATATGCAAAGCAGGTAGCCATTCCTCCTTCGAATACAGTTTGCACAAGCGGTCTAGCTGTAAACCTGCGAAAAATTATAGACATTAACTAATGATCTTGCCATAAAATTAAAATATATTCGTTTGTTTGTCTGCGTTTATAATTTATATATATAAACCAAGGTAGTTTTACTCATAAGACTATTTCCTTGATATAAACATACTTGTATACAACTTCATTGGAGCACGTATCATCGAAACCATAGTCAAACCGGAAGTGCTGATTTTCCAAATATTTGGTCAGGTCGACTTTCTGTTTTGGTTCATGAACTATCATCTGATTTTTATTAGGCACTGTTATCACATCCACTTCCTTTCTTACTACCTCTGCAAGATTAAAAAATGGAACAGTGAGCATAACATTCATCATTCATATTCATCGATTATTCCTCAAAATATAATGGAATAAGGTTATTATAATTTAACCAATTACCTTTTTTATTCATGGGTCGTTTTCGTACACAAACGGTAATCTGATGGTCTTCCACCGAGTCATTATCTCGTAGTGGCCTGAACTCCACGTTATTTCTGTACTCCCGAATCATATTGGAGAATTCCCAGTTTGGATTTCCAGGATCCATATTCATTAAATTTTCTTTCTCATTCTTCATTTCTGCTTGTCTCATCCTTCGCTCCTCCCGATTCTTTTTTAACTTTTCTACTTCCTTCACGACATTACTCCGTCGACGAGCTGCGGCACCTGCCGTGTTATTTAGCTGACTTTGATCTGCTCTGGTTACAGTGCCCCCTCCCGTGCCCTTCACATGGGATGAAGTGATTTCCATTTGGTCTTCCATGTCATTTTCCACAGAATCGGGTATCTTAGATGATGGCGGTTGTAGCTGAGTTGCTCTCGTGGCTCGAGGAATCTTACCAGCATTGTTGGGTGCACTTGGAATGACGTTTGCAGTATTCAACTGATTCTTCCCTCCCACAGCGGGTATCGGTGGAGGTCTAATATCTGCCGCCATAGTTTGCCTGGCGTTGTTGCTGGAATTCTGATTATTGGTTACGTTGTTCATATTATTACTGTTTGTCACATTGTTAGAGACGTTTTCGATGTGACCATTGTTGGGAACCAGATTTCTCGTTGTCACATGTGGATTCAATGCAACCAATGACTCCAAGTCGACTTCTTTCCCTTTGGTCTCGTTCCTTTCAAACCACTCCACAGTGACACTTTTCCCTTCCCAGTTAATCCCGGAAACAACGGCGGTGTGAACGCGCCCATCTGTTCTCTTGATGTTGACCTGCATCCCCAGGCCAAGGGAGTATATCACTGTGCTATCCATGTTCTCAAAAATTTCTTTGACACGGGCTGGCTAATAAATGGCAATTTTCGGCTGAATTTCAAGTTATCTATAAGCAACCAAGCAATTTAATCAAGTTAATCATCATCATCGATAACAAACACAGACAACAGAGTTACAGGACTTGAAAGACTTCCTTTTTTATAAACAATAAAATGGCATTAGAGAGAACAAAATATGTCAAGGGTCACTCACAGGTTAGGTAGGCTGTTGTGGCGATCACAAGTGGCAGAGGCGACTCGTTCCGTCGTCCCGGCCCTTAGCACATTGACACCACCACTGGAATTCAGACATTTAACAGCGACTGATAAGCACTTATCAGCAGTTATAGTGATTTTATAGTTCCTCCTCTGTCCTCACGTCACAATATCACAGCCAACCAACAACCAATACGGGATTCCTAAATCTGAAATTTTGGTAGTTAATTTATTTACCATCAACTCAAATCTTTTCCTTCATCAACAACCAACGGCCACTTAAATCAGCTGGTCCAGTAGTGATCAATGAGTCCAGC
The DNA here is from genome assembly GCA_034696905.1 of Lepidocyrtus violaceus. Lineage (NCBI taxonomy): Eukaryota > Metazoa > Arthropoda > Collembola > Entomobryomorpha > Entomobryidae > Lepidocyrtus > Lepidocyrtus violaceus. The sequence continues at coordinate 7,305 of JAQGAI010003910.1, forward strand.
GAAATTAAACTAAAAAACCAGATGAAAGTTAACTATAACTTCCGATCCTAAACAAAAGAAAAATTGGGAAATGGACTGGGTTTGACTTTATTTTTTTGTTCACGTAATATTCCTTTTTGTAGGTCGGTTGGTTGGCTCGTTGGCTGACTAATAATGGATAACAATAGTGAAATGGTAATAATAATACTGTGTTGGGTAGTGTGAGATGTGATGTGAATGTGAGTGCTCTCATTCGTGTTTTCAGTTTTCCCCTAAAAAAGTGTTCCCTTTTGCATTGTTGTGCCGTTTGCTGGTTTGGTCGTTGCAAAAAAAAACTGTATCGGGTGGACGGGGAGAAGAGGGACCGACTGTCCGTCCGTAATAAACAAGCAGAAGTGTATTGCTAAAGTACCTACACGACCAGGTTCAAACTCAAACACATGAATGGGATGAAAAAGACGAGCTAAAAAACAACTGTCACTTTTTTCTCTCCTTCTCGCAAATAGGCTATGTGCCATGCCATTCAACGACTTGACGAAAAAGAACGGGACGGAATGGATCATGCAAATGAAGCACTCTGTTTTCTTCCGTTTCTCGTACTTGCCCATGTTCCCCCGAGTTTCGGGAGGATTTTTAGGAAAGTGCGGGACGGAACGGCCGGGTTTTAACAAGGGAAGGTATGGCAGTGCAGAAGAGCTGTACTTAGTAATGATAAATGATGTGAGTCAGAGTCACAGTCTGCCCTGCATTATTTAGAGGTGATGGGGATGGTGCTGATGATGATTTGAATATGGAGTGGATCCTCCTCATGCTATGATGGTGCGATATGCTGTGCTATTGAATTTACATAAAGTATACCTAGTGCCTTTACAGCTAGATGTACTGCTCATTTCTCATTTTGTGGACAATCAGCTACGGCGCGGCGTTCTACCGGAACTATATGCCTAAAGGAAAGACAGTGAAGCTATTGACTGCTACGCCTACATAAAAGTGTTTACGGAGAGGATAAACTCAGGTGTAAGCTTTTTACTTTGTTCCCTTTTTGTTTCGTCTTGAGTAATAGCAATAGACGCTTGCATGCAATGCAATGAGATGAGACGATACCTTCCTTTCTGATTAGTGCATGCATTCATTTTTAATGAACTTTTGGACCCCTTTTTTACCTTTTTTTTACCACACGCACGCAAGGAAGGCACGGTACTTAAAAATAGTGGATCAAGTGAAGAAATCAAATCATGTAGATCTCCCTTTTCTTGCAAGAGGAAGAAGGTACTTAAGTTAAGGCATAGGATTTTCTTCTTCGCTCGTAAAATGAATGCGTGAAGCAAGCAGTTTCTACAGAAGCAAAAAGTGCACTGCTCATTGTCAGTGCAGTAAATTCGCTCGTACTTATTTTAGCCCACTCCACTGCACTGAAACAGTTCAGTTTTCTTTCATCTTCATCCGACCGAGCTTTGTCTCTATTTTGTAGGAGAATGAGATGAGCTATGTGCATGCATGAGCATTAGAAAAAGCGTTGTTGTTGTTTATGCTGCGTTGTTTGCAATTTGCAATTTGCAACTTTGAGGCTTGAAGAGGAATGATATGAAAAAAGAGGACAGGTAATCAACTAACTAATCAAGGTAAGTAGTGTTGAAAAACAAAGAAAAAAAACAAAATTAGATATGAAAGAATGAAGAAACGCACGGATTTCTAAGACTTGAAATTGAAATGTGCAGTGCAGCTACGCAGTGCAGCGTTCTTCTTGCTTTGATGATGAGGTGGTGATAACAATTAGATGGATTTAACGATAATTTAACTAAAATAAGACATGATTACACACGTCAGTAAAATAAAGTGAGAGATTTTGGTGAAGTATAAAATTGTGAATTTGTTACCCGATAGACAAGCCCGGAAGACAGATTTGGATTTTCAGCTTTATGCTTTTCAATAGAAAATTATTGTCTCATGGGAAGGAAAATATGTATGCCGGAGCTGGAGACACCGACACCATTATGACAACAGCAAAAGTGAAATGAAAATCTGAAGATTGCATGCAAAATTTTATGCCCAATTAAATGACATACCTACAATATACCTGTTTCTAAAATAATTTCAAAATGTCTGAACTTCCATCGATTGATATCGATCGTTAATAGTTCTCCAAACATTTAAAATCATATATGTTATATCATATAGCTTGTCAATGACTAGTAGTATAGGGTTAAAATGTCAGGTCAGGTGCGACCATAGAGGTATAATGGGTGCGACAGTTTTCATAACTCCGAAAAACAAACAAGAATTCCAAAATTCTAAAAACAGCACCTGAAAGAGGAGGGGTTTGGAATTGTTTTAAATTATTTTGTCATCAAATTTTTCGTATTAAATTTTTGCAAATTTTATGCAAATTATTTATTACTACAAAATTCCACCCCAAAAGTCACGTCTTGAATTGAGAACCAGAGCTAATGTTTGTAACCCTCAGATTTGAAGTAGCTTAATTTAATTTCGCTGATTCGATCTTAAAAGTATTAAAACTGGCCAATTCTATTCAACCTTACTTACCCAATTTCAAAACACTTCACACGTTAATCACTGTCACAAGATACGGTCTTAAATACCATATATGTATTGTTAACTTTGAAAATAAAGTTAAAAATAAATTATCCACTATGTTCTGAAGCTGCCATGTACTTTCCTGTGTTTCCCGTCATCAATGACAAATTTTTATGAACCAAAACTTCTGCATTTTTGCACAAAATAATATTTGTTCAATGTAATGCAATGGGGCAAATGACGAGGATTAAGTTTTCCATCTGAAATATAAAAAAAGGTTTGATGGATTATCCGTTGAAATTGGATATGAAGGTAC
>JAQGAI010003911.1:0-10133 GCA_034696905.1 Lepidocyrtus violaceus
GTCCTCATAAAATCTCCGTAAATCATCTCTAGGGAGTAAAAACGGCTAAAAAAAACTGTCTGTATTTTCTGAATAGTTTTAAAAGATTTTCCGACCATTGTTAGCCAGCCGCGGATGATGATGATGATGATGATGTTAACTACGATTTCATTGTTGATTGCTATAAACAAGCCCTTTCTAGTTGACGTGAGGCTGTCGACACGTCGTCGTCATCACAAATCCACCCTGATTTTTCCGCAAGTACTTATCAGTGAGTAATAAAAAGAGGAAGGGACCGACTCATGCCTCGATGCTTAAAATATAAAAAGCTTTTTACTTTCCGTCTTTTGAAATATTGCGACAAAACAAAAACGATGCTCATCATTTCAATTACGGAAAATTCATTTCACCGAAAGTTTATGATGTGTTTGAGTCATCCCATCATCGCATCGTCTAACGTATCTAATTCTAGATTGGCGGAAAAGCAGAAAACAATGGGGCCTGTACTACAAATTGCCAACTCCTTCAAAGAGAATGAGTTAGTTGAGAACCCACTGGTTACCGACAGTAAAAAATGATTATAAACGATTATAACTTTCAGCTCAAAATGATAACTGTTAGAGGAAGACTGGCAGGGAGAAGTTATTTTTCCGCACATGAGTGATTGTCAAAACGATGCCGAAGAAGACAATTCGATACCAGGAAATCGATTCCTTAAACCCCTTTCGAAATTTTGAAAAATTAATCTCGCGAAAACTCGCATCTTTAAGTTTCTGCAATTATTTGTTACGCCATAAATTATTCTTGTTCTATCATGTGTTTCAAAATAAAAGGCTCATCGCAATCGCAGATTCATGCAAAGCACGAAAATTGATTTTGACGTTCACTCCGACTTCCCATAAAAGTTTTCGCACAAATTATGAAAACCCGACAAGCTATTAATTACCTCAGTCGAAAACATTAAAATCAGCCAATTAAGTGTTTGCCGCAATATACTTCCTCACGCCCTCCCAAGCAATAAAAGTGGGGGTTTGCGGAGAATGGAGGAACGCCGTTGGCTACAGTAAAATAAATAGATGTTGCTAAACCATTTTTGAAAAACTTTGGTAGTGCCCAGACTGTACCATTCCTATTGTTCTAAGGAAGAGTCACAGACACAAACGCTGTGTGATCCATCCAAGACATGATAAATGAAGTAAAAACTTGCGGTAGTCAGTTTAACCCGACTAGTTCAAATCATAATCTATAACCATGCTCATTCCGATTCAGTTTTTTTATTGTGCGTGAGCTGGCTCGCAATTGTGTATGGAGAACTGTTCATTCGAATTGACTGAAATTTAATCCCTCTTGGAGCCAATGTCGCTCCAAGCATGCAGCTTTTATTTATAGCTCCTGCCGTGCAAAACAAAATAACACAGATGACTTGTTAGATACAATTGCAAAAAAGTTCAAGCTCATGATCATGTAACTCACTCGACATTTGCCAGCACATAACTTTCAATTAAAATGCCCTGAAGGGTGTAACGGGTTTCTTGCCTTCATGTGTAACGTTACGTAATTTTTTGCAATCCAAATCATTGATACTTTTACATTTATTCAAATTCGAGTAACGCATTTAAATTGATAACTAGATACCTACTTGAACTCTATACTTTACATAACGTTCTCTAAAATTTCTACCAACCAGTGAGTCATATCGCCAAAACGTACTGCAAAAAAAGTTGCTGACTCAGTCGGAACAGATATTTCGTGTTTGTTTAATCAGGAAGGAACCATCAGTTTCAAACAATTAAAATAGTTTTATTTGATTCGAAATTAAATTCAAGTTTTCAAAAAAGTCCCCCACTACTACTACTACCTCATCTCACTATGTAGATATATTGTCGTATCAATTACATGATTATGTAATATATCATGATCATTGCCCGATTATTCGTTAGTCTGGCTGGGATCACATCACGTAGAACCGTTTTAAAATATATATATATTTACATGCGGAAAACGATGCAGAAGTAAATAAAATATATTGCATCTCTCCTTTTAATCGTCGATCCCCTGCTTGGAAGTCAGCTACTAACGTAATAAATCTTAATAATAAAATATGTCCGCCAAACAGTCTACGTCTAATCAGGAGGTAGTCTATATAAGCAAGTGGTAGACCTGATGCATGCATATTCCATTCCCAATACGAAAAGTTAATGAACAAAAAACGAGGAAAATCAGTTTTTCAACTCGAGTTGCACATGTAACGCAGAGAGGGATTTGAAATGTGACTGTGACAGAAGGTGAAGATGAATGTATTTCCTTAATTTTGCAGTCCCATAATTTATGTAATTCTAGAACTGCTCATTTCAAGCATTTGAGTTGACTTCTCCGACTCCGTCCCAAAAAGGCTGTGCAGAAGAGCCCACTAACTACATTCGAATGAAAGATGGAGATGCTGCCATCATCATCATCAGCTCAGTTCTTTCTATATCTTGCGACGATGCCGATGATGAGCCTGCTTGCAGGCACTTCCATTTGGATTTCTCCAACTTTAATTTCTTTTTCCCAGATTTATCCAGACTAGTTAAGCTTGAGCAAAATCCAAACGCGTTAGTAGAATTATGTAAATTAGCATGTTCCATTTTATAATGACATCCAAAAACTTCGCAAGCTAGTTGGAAGGTAAGTGGAAACTTTCTAAAGATATTTTTCTCATGATAAAAAAAGCCTGCGAGGGATTGTCTTACACTTTTTACGTTGCATAATAGCCTTGTGCAATCGCTCCGAGATTAACTTCAAGATTCAGGACAAGTTTCAAGTTCATTGTAACTTGATATATTTGGACCGCCTGGTTGTGATGATCAAGGAAAGTAAATCTGATTCATCTTTCCCTTTTCTTGATTTCGCATGTATATTTTTTGAACATCCAAAAAAAAAATTCTTGAAGCTTCTAAATTGAAGTTCAGAAGTTGTCATAATTCTTGACTTTCACATGGGCTACTCTCCTCGGTCACAGAATATTTTAGGTACCTTCCTAATGTCATTTACTATCCATGATCATGAAATGATCCTATCGTCATCGTCCATAATAAAAAAAAACTTTGGTTTTTGGGATTTTCAAAACACAGCGTGTTCAGCAATAACCAGGCAGGACACCCAAAGGATATTTATAAATAGCCCATATCTCCACAGGGAGACGATATACTCTTCCTAGTATAAACAAATAAATAAACATCATAAAAGTATTGGTGACGGACGGGGTTCATATCGCATTTACGAAAAGAAGCTTTTGCTTCCTGCTCCTCCCCGCTTCCTAAGCTTTTTTTACGATAAGCATCATCAGAAGCAATATAATAACTGAACGGCGGAGTTGGAGCTGGAACAGAAAATTCCTTGTTGACGTTGCTTGGAAAGGTCCAACTTTTTATTTTTCTCCAGCTCAGTTTTATTACCTCCTTTAAAAGTCGAATTACTCACGATCGTCAGAGAGGTTGCAGTAGTAAGGCTTATCCCAGCCAAAAATAGTAGTAATAATGTAGCATGCATGTGTAGGTATGCTTATTTCAAATGTATCCGTATCCGTTTTTAGATCCCGTTGGGGATAAGAGACAAGCTACTAAACAAACAGTTGTTGACAACATTAACTTTTTCTCCAGGATCATTCATATTTATCGATGTTTTCCTTCGCCATAGGTAATCTTTGAGGTGAATCACATGGGCATATCTTCTGGAAACTGGAAAAGGAAAGGCATATGAACCTACCTACGTAATTCATGTAAATGTAAATATGGAGGGAAGGGTATGGATCAAATATTTCCAGCCATGACATCCCATTAAAATAGCAAAACCCGAGGAGAGTCCCAGTGGGAAGGACAATTTTTGTTGAGGAGCTCTTTTAATTTTAAAAAATAAATGTTTTTAAAGCATTTTCCTCATAATTTATGCTGTTTGTAATTTACCCAACTTTTTATGTGAAGAACATTCTATAAATTATATTTTTCAGGGGAAAAGTGAAGGAAAAGGAGAAAAGTACTTTTGCTCCTGAATTATTTCCACATTAGTCCACATCATGAACTTTTTTTTTGCTGGCATAAACTTACTGTTTACATTGAGCAGTTCATGAACTTTCCTAATTAGAATGCGAAATTAATTTTACTCAGATCTAATGAAATGAATTCCATGCAAGTTAACAAGATTTTTTATTACATTTTCCTGGAATAATTGTCAGTAGATCGTATTTTATGTTTTACTAGCAATCATAAAAATCATTTTGTTTACAAACTAAAATACCCAATAATATGCCATAAATTAACTAACCCCCTTTTTGGATTATTGTGCTTGAAAATCCCATTAATATCTTTTATGAAAGTTATCACATCCCAACCGGCAATTTGCCAACCTTGTTGAGACTCAGTCGTCAATCAATATAAAATATTTTACGTAACCATAACCTCTTTTATATTCAGACCTGAGTAGACAAGAGTAGAAACGAGATTGAATTTTAGTCCTAAAACACTGCCTATTTCCTCTTTAGCTCATAAAAACGAAAGAGCTAAACAATCCGGGAGGATTCACCAAAACAGAGGAAAAACTAAACAAGCTTATTTAGGTATATGACTTTCACTAAACGTCAGATATTTCATCTTGTGATGCACCAGACAACTCCAAAATTAAGATAAACAAAAACTTCAGTTTTCCTACATCCATATCCTCCAAAAACCCGTCATTGATACAGACAGATGCGTCTAAAACTCTTTGCATATACCTACATAAATATAATACGACAATAGCGCACATCTCCCTTCCCAACAACCCCATCATGATTTGAATTTTCAACCCCTTCTGTTTTCCTCACATTTCTCAAGAATTCGCCTCCAAAACCCCTTCCCTCCGTTATATCTCTCAAATAATCAGCCCATAAAAGAATGAGGAATATATTGTTTTTACAACAAGAAAGAGAATAAGTTATCATTTCATCAACCTATCTTATACGCATATGTTACGGGGGAAGTTTGTATAGGTATTCTATACAGTATACAGTACAATACAATGCAAACAATGCTTATGCACCCTCACAGCATCCACATCGACAACAAAAACAGTGCTGCTAATTTACATAGCAAATCCTACTGCATTATTCTTCGTCATTAGTTAAAAGATTCCAGGGAAGATTCCAAGCATGTTTTCCTCTTCCTCAAGAAACGACTCCACATGTATAGGACTTTGAACATGGATCTTTTCTTTCCGGAATCTTAACTAGTTTCATTTGTTTATAATTTTTAACTCATAGCCAGTCTTTATTGGTGCTGAAACGAAAAACTAATATCGATCCATAGCTAGTCTGTTTCCAATATATTTCCAAAACATTTTCCGTCAGAAGGATTACCTTAAAAGAGCTGCTGTTAATTGATTTTTTTTTGGAGGGGAGAAAAAAAAACTGGTCATTCTTCCGTGAAAACACCCACAACATGCTACACAGCTCTATTGGATGTATTTATTACTTTGCCAGACACAATTGGTGACGAAAGCTAACGTCTCGAGCAATAAACAGGAAAATATCTCTATCCATATTATTCCTTCCTTTCTTCAATATCCAACTGGACTGGGTACGCAACGCAGTAGCCGGAATATTCCTCCAAAAATGGCTAGAAAAAAATTTGGAGGAGGAAGAAGGATAAGTCACGAAGAATAAGTCTCGACTCACTCGACAACAGGAAATTTTCATGCGTGCAGGAAAACTTTTTTTTCTTCTGTGAGTGTCTAAATAACTTTCATACCTAAGCTCAGGAGTAATCCTTTCTCTCTCGACGTTTCCCAGTATGATATTTTTCTGGAAGTTTTGGTAAGTTATTTGCATATCGCGGGATATGGAATGCGAACCTTGTACTTACTTACTTCCAGTCATACTCATGCTATGCTTGTAGTTGTCCATTATAGCAGAGCAGAAGTTTTTTGGAAAAAAAGCAGCGGGACATGTTGTTCAACTTTTCATTCGCAACTTTTCCCTCATAATAAACTATTGTCGTTTGCTGACGCTCATGAGACATGAATTTTCCAAGGAAAGGGACCGACGGTATTATTATTACATCCAATCTATTCCTTCAAATCGATCCATAAAACCCCTCTGGAATGGGAAATGGCGTAGGAAAAAAATCTCTCTCATATGCATAGGTAGAGCCATGATATACCCGGTTGGAAACTGACGTGAATAATAATACAGTATGATTTCCTCACTCGGAGAAACTCTGACTGACTCTTTCATTTTCTTATTTACCTACCCTGGATCATGGTCTGGTCTTATTTCTATGAGTGAGTTTGGTTTGATATGAAATGAAGGAAAGACCATCTGTGGCCTGGCTTGTACTGTACTCGACCCATTCTCCATTTCCTTCCCTCAAGTTTAACTTGAGCGAGCTGTTAGTATGTATTTTTGGTCATCAACTTACTTTTTCTGACACTGACACTGACTGACATTGAATGGCTCTCTTCCTTTTTTCCCCGACAATGACTCACCCAGGTTTCATTTACAGTAAAGGAGAAGTAACAAAAAAAACTTTTACTTTTTCGCCGGAATTCATATAAAAATAACTTACTGCAGATAGATGCCCCACTCCTATGTACATTAATCCTTATTGCCAACCTTAAAACTGAGAAAGTTCCTGAATTCAGACGCAGACAGGAAAGCTGTTATGTTGAGAGCGGGATACACTTCAGTGAGCTTTCAGGCAGATAGTAGTGCTTGAGAGCCTTGAAGTGCACTTTAGGAACACGTCGGATGAAACAACGGCAGCAAAATGTAGGTAGCAATAGCAATCGTACAGATATGAGAACTGTATTTTAATCCATCCATGCTTGGATTGGATTTACATATCATCCAGCGCTTCCCCAAAAAAGAACTTACCAAATTCGACAAATAAATGAAATGCAGCAAATAATGCTTCCATTTCAAAAGTCTAACAACAAAATGAAGCCTTGTCAATACCTACAATCCATTTCATTCATCTACAACTCAAAAGGCTTAACAACAGTCAGCTCTTGAAAATCCAGCATCCGTCGGTCACCCTCCTATATAATAATCAGCCAATCAGCCTGGGGCGAACACACTTTTACGGATGGGTTGCTTCAAAAAAAATCCCTGCCGACAAAACCAACTTCCATTTTTTTTAATAAGGTATGCGCATTTTGAAAATTAAACGGAATAAGTTCCTAAAATAAAAAGTTTTGAAATGAATAGTTTCGAGAGGAAGAATGCAAGGTATTTTTTTGAATGAATATTAATAGTTTGTAGCCACTTGACTGACATTCAACCTTCGTGTTTTTAGAAATGTTAACTGCGGCAATTAATAAATTCTGTCGAAAGAACTACATACAGATGGTTCACTTCTTTAAAATAAATTTTAAAGAAATATTTGTTAAAAAACCACATGAAAATAAATTTTATGCCTCAAAATTACATACCTATTTGTATTTACAAAATGTCTATCGGTACAAGTAACACACTCGAGTAGGTGCCTCGAAGACAATTAAATCGTTGATGAGCATTTACGTACAAGACTGTACTTCTAAATAGACTAAACAATGCTTGTTTTTCCTGTCTGCCGCCTCCAGACATTAAAATGTTTCCTCTAAAGGAAGGAAGGATCTGTACTTGCTCAATGCATAATAATCATCATCATTATCATGAAATGCATTATCATGGCGTGTGCACACTGCTCATACATACACTTACTTAAGTTAATAGGAGGGAAGATAATTGACATTGATATATCACTCCATTCCTTCCCAAATGCAAGTGTTCAGGAAACGACATTTTTGATATTTTATTCGGAATAGCAATCCGGAGAAATTGGGAGATTTTTGGCATCATTCCGTAACTACTGCACGTTTAACCCCCACGTATGAGAGTACTGGGTATGAATGGGACTCTTTCCAGCTTAATCATCATCGATTGATTGAGGAGAGGGGGCTACGAAACAAAACCAGCAGCCATGAACATACATTGCTGATGTTTGAATAAGAAGAAACAGAAACTTTTTGAATCTTCCTTTTATTCCTGAAATAAAACCGTACTTTTGAAAATGAGGGAGAAAAATACGAGAGGAAGATGATGATCCCTAGATCATTCCAGTAGCATGTGGGAGCAACCCTCCTCCCTTTACTCCCGTCACCTCCAGTATTTTTTTCAATCTGTGTATACAGTATACTAGTACACAAATAAAAAATTCTACCCGCCTGCCTGGCAACAAAAATCCTTGACAGGGGAACCCCACACATTTTGATCTGTTTCTTAATCCTTCACTACCATTTAGGTGATCGATTCCTATTATTTTAAACAAGGAGGAAGGAGCTCTATTCGTTCCTTATATTTTTTGAAGGGAATTCTGCTTCAAATGTACAGTACTTTATACAAAGCTGTTTTTCAAAATAAAATAGAATGTTCATGGATTGGTTGGTCGGAGAAAAAAATCCGAATTTTCAGAGCTGAATTGATCCAATTTCCTTACCTTTCCACTAACAATACATATGCCAAAGTAAATACGCAGCTTCTCCTGGATTTTTTTTCTTCTCCAGTTCAGCCCGCCCTCAACTTAATCCATGCAAAAGGATTTGGAAGGAATGAATGCAGGAGCCCTGTCTCGGTCTTAAATCCAATCCATTTAATGCAACTAAAGGATTTGCGTTGAACTATTTTTTCCCGAGCATAATGGGAACAATACAGCACTACACAGGGCATATAGCTGTCAATCAATTTAGATTAGTTTATTCCTGTCACTCATATTTATTCAGCGATGTATATTGTGCCAGTCTTTGTTATCAAAGTAAATTCAATCAAACCTATTGAGAAAGTGCATTTTAGTCCAATGAAGAAGAAAAAAACCTGTATGCTTTTCCATTCAAATCTCTAAAATCCATATTGTTCTTTTATTTTTTTTGCAACAATACATGGATTTGGAACTGGATGGGATTGAAATTAATATCCTGGATGGAGCATTCTTTTATTCGACTTCATTTCACAAACTGATAAGAAAGATTTTTTGAATCAGACGTATTGTTCCGAACATTTTAGGCGAATTGGCAGGAATTACATTAGAATTAAGATTAAGCAGTGGTCCAGATTTTTCCCATGCAAGGTTTTTACGAGAAAATTCCTCGATAACTATTTTCTAATGGATTTCTTATAACAATGCTAAGTATCAGAAAATCTTCCATGGATTGTGAGAAACCGGAGCATGGAATTGGAGAGAAGCACTCAAGAACTTCAGGTGCTTTTTGTACAATCCAATCTCAAGAAAATGTACTTGTTGAGATTAGCAGGTAAACTGCATCTTCTGAAAGATACGCTACATCCTTTTTAGCTGATAAGCAGCTGCAAACATTTGCCCAAAAACAATTTCCCTTTGAGAAGAGGAAGGGTCGTTTTTCCTTTCATTTCTTATTATTTTTATTATTTTTTCCTTTTTGCAGTGCACAGCGGCGGCCGCTTCTTGTCAAGTCCCTTCCTCTTCTTCATCTCATCTCCGGTGCTACTGCTCCGGCTAATGGACTTCCATTCAACCGTTTCGGGAAATAAATTAACCGTGTTACAGAGAGCAAATGTGTGTGGGGAGGGAGCAGAAGAGGAGAGGAAAGATGAGATGCAAATGTTATTTGATGCATTGCTTTTATCCTTGTTTTTGGGGATCATGGCATGGCGGAGGGTAAAATAAGTGAAATGTGGCATAGCATGGCATAGCTTTATAGGTAGGTATACGAGTGTACTTGACCATTTCAGCATTTTTTCCATCACAAGATTCAAGAAGTTCATGGTATAGATTATCAGGAAGATAAGGACCGGCATATTGATGCATAACAATGTATTCAAATCAGTTACACAATCAACCGGCTAGGAAGCAGAAGAAGTACGACCGACCTGCTTGTTTTTTTTTGCCACCCCATGAATTTCCTCTGCACATATTGAAAGCTCCAGCAAACCAACAAGATAAACAATTTATAATGGGGAAGCCACAATAGGAAAACTTGAGGATGGACAGAAAACTCCTTGTTTTTCTTGAAATCTGAGTGAAAAGGGAGTAGAAAAACATTAAAAATCTAAACTTCTACTACTTTACGCCAAGCAAAAGCCAAACTCAATTCCAGCTCTTACATTTTTGGTGAGAAGCAAAAAAAGG
>JAQGAI010003912.1:0-10131 GCA_034696905.1 Lepidocyrtus violaceus
GTGTGGGGGCTAAATATGAGAAGTATGCGCATATTTTTCACTAATTTAGACCTTCTTTAAAATGTTATAACTAAAGCTGAATTTGTTTTTTTTTAATTATTGTGATTGTGTTTTTTTTGCAGGCCCGCAGGATCTCCCGAGCTAGCCCGGGGAAACATGCTGACCATGAAGCGAAAGCAGTCCATTCTGGAGTTCAAGGAGAAGGACAAGAAGTCCGTCGGCACCCCAGCATGGATGGGTCGCTTGTACAAGCATGTGCACAAGGAGGATCCGTCCGTCAGCCCTGAGGATATGGATCGGTGGATAAAAAATCACACATGGATTTGCGTAAGTTCGAACTGTCATTTTTCATAATTACTACTAATTAATACGGCTCCCATCGTATTTAATTATGTAATTAATTACTGTTTAAAAAATAATATCTTACTCTTGCAGGATCCCAATGGGACAGTAGCCATAGTCGTGCCGGTGAAGAAACTGGTGGTGAAACCGGAGGGATCTGCGGGCATGCCAGAGGTAATGAAAAAACCTGCCACTGCTTCATCCAGCAAAGCCGCCGCTGCAAAACAGAAAGAGGAGAAAGCTGAAAATTCCAAGAAGGGAAAGGCCGCCGCCACCACCACCAAAGGTGCTGCGAAAGCTGCTTCTACCTCCAAGGCAACCGGGAAGGCTGCGGCTGCCGGAAAAAGTGAAGCCAAGCCTACAAAAGCCACCGCTCCAGCCAGAGGAGGCAAAGCGTCTTCAGTGCCCCCACCGGCACCGATGGCCGTTCCAGCATCATCCAGCATGGAATCATCCGATGAGGAAGAAGACGAAGAAGACGAAGAAGAAGAAGAGCAACCTGTAAAGCGGAAAGCTGGGAGACCTCCAAAGGCTTCGAAAGGAGCAGCCGCAGGAAAGAGTGAAGCTATGAAGCCGAGTGAGCTCACGGAAAAATTGGGGAAGTTGCAGTTGGCCAACAGAGCCAAATCCCCGTTGGAACCGGTGCCGGAGACCAAGGATCCTGTTTCATCATCCTCCAGCATGGAAGCATCCGATGAAGAGGAAGAAGCTCATCAGTCCGAAAAACCAAATACCGTCAAACCGGCGCCAAAGGCAGGAAAAGCAACAGCAAAAACGGAGCCTACAAAACCAACTGACTCAAAAGGAAAAGGAGCCAGAGCTAAATCCCCTTTTCTCCTCCAACCGGAGTCCGCCGTTGCTCCATCATCCGACATGATACTGGGAATGGAAACATCCGACGAAGAAGACCAGCCTGAAAAACTCAACAATGGGAAGCCACCGAAGGCTCCGAAAGCAGCAGCTGCAAAGACGGAACCTGGGAAACCAAGCGAGTCAAAATCCGGAAGACCTCCCCGAGCTGCGGCTACTGCTGCCAAAGCTGAAGTTGAAAAACCGACTGAATCCAAGCCTCCAAAAGCCGTTGTCCCTTCCAAGGCTGATGTTGGAGGAAAGGTCCAGGATTCCAAGTCCGGAAAAGCTCAACCCATCGTCGTCAAACCAGATCCTGTTAAGCCTGTCGCGGAGCCAAAGTCATCAAAGCCCACAGCCGCAGCCGCGACCAAAGTTCCAGCAGCAGCGCCTGCCCCAGCCCCAGTTCCAGCCAAGAAAGGACCCAAAGTCAAATTGCCAACGCCCAAGAAAGTGGAGCCGGTCCCGCCCAGCCCGGAGAAGGAAGCGTACGCCACTGCTGGGGACGAAACTATCGAAATGGATCTCAGCCACTCCGGGAGTAGCAGCGAGGAAGAGGAGTCCGATTCAGGTATGGGTAAAAAATTAATCCATTGACTTGTAAGTACTTGACTGGATATAATTGTCATAATGAGTACAATTAACTTGTTCTTTTTTTCTTCTTAGGCACTGACACAGAAGACACCACCGTTGTTAAATCCAGCAGCAGCCCCACAGCAGCAACCAAAGCAATAGCGGAGCCGGTGACTGGGGCAGCAAAAAAGGCACAGGAGCCCGTCCAAGCCAGGACTGAAGAAGACATGGACGAAACCGTAGGAAGTGTGGATGAGGATCCCGAAGAGTTGGGCGACGAAGAAGAGGAGGAGACTTCCGCGGAAGAAGGGGAAGAGGTATGGAAGGATTGCTTGATATTTTGGGAAATTTGTGGCATATTTATTTCGACAACTTAATTACTAATTGCATACAAACCTATTCGGCCTTCCTAGACAGTCCGCGCCAGCGTGGAGCGCCACTGGACGTTTCTGGCATTGTAGTACAGGAAGGCCGAATTATAAGTTGAACCTTACATAACATAACATGATGTAACTTTTTTTTACATGTAATTTTTATTTTCAATGCACAGGAGGAGGAAGAAGAGGAGACTGACGGAGAAGAGGAATCCGAATCCGAGGAGGACTCTGAAGTGGAAGTGGCCAAGAATCTCAGCCTCCTAGATATCACTTCCTAATTTCAATTTTATAATCCTTTTGCCTTCATTTTCATTTGATATTTTTCGGAAAACCAAAAAAAAACCACTTAATTGACGGAGAGACTGATTTTATTTTGTGCTATTATTTTAATGTAAGATAAGAAACTGGACAGTAAATAGAGCTGTAGGTAATAATTGTGGATAATATGTATTTCAATTGTAATGCTTAAACTGCCAATTTTAATGGGTATGAATAGTTAATGGAAGAAGTTCCACATAAATTGTAATATGAGTGTAGTAACGGAGCACTTTTTTAATAATGAGACTTGACTTTTTTTAAACTGTGATTTGATTTAGGGTGATAATATGTATGTAATTTTTTTAGTGTCTAAATCTTGAACGTTGTTTTTAAACAGCATAACGCAAAGTTTTAGCTACTACTTCGATTCGATGTGCTATAATCAATCTAATTCTAATTTTAATTAATAAAAACTGAATGAATCAGTCCAGCCATATTAATTAATTATCGATGTGAAGTGCGTTGTGCATTTTTTTTTTATAAAAAAAATAATGAAACTCTTCATCATTATCATCACAGTTACTCATTAAAAGCAATCATATGTAATATGTTCCCCTCATTTATTACCCCATTTTCTTCCCTTCTTCCAAGCATTCTCAGGTGGACTCATTAGGCTTTCAAGTAATAATAAAAGGGTTGACTACTAATTGCTATGCATAATATTTTTACTTTTAGTCTTCTTGAAGCCAGTAAGCCAGCCCCCTTAAATGCTTCAATGCTTGGCTAAAAATGAAAGGGTTCAGTTGAGGATCAGGATTAGCGCAAGACTCATTTGTTTTTCAAAGTGTCAAACAAATTAAATGCTTGAAAGACTTCATTTTTTTCTTTCGTTTTCTTATTCATTTGAGTCGGTAAGACTGGCTGCAGGCTTTATGATGGGATGGGATGGGATATGGCTTGCGCGACATGCGACAAGACTCCCTTACCAAAAGGGTTCCTTCCTTCCTCGGAAACTGGCTACCTTAAACAATAATCCATGAAAAAATGGGCTGACTGACGGGCTGCATGGCATCATCACCACCACACCATTCATATTCCACAGCTCTGCTCGCTCGCACCTGCCTGTCAAATTAGTAAAAAAAAACCTTCCTTACTCAGCCATTCTTTTTAACCTGGAGGAGGAAGGTGGACATCGTCATAATAATCATCCAGACACGGTTGTTGTTCGGGATTTAAACTTTTAATCTATCCAGCCTAATGTGCATAGCATAGTCGTATAAACTGTTGTACGTGCCATGACTATGCCATCATATAGGGCAGCCAGTCCCAGTCCCAACCCGATCAGGATTAATCTCGTGCTCCATAATAAGCATAATACATTTGGAATGACTTTGTTCAAACTCTTTCCATCCATCCATCTTCCTTATCATCATCGTTCACACAAGTCAGAGTCAGATCCCAACAGCATAATATCATCATCATCATCATCATCCATAGCCTTTATCCATATCTATCTATATCCATCCATAGCTCTGCAACTTTTCACTCCATTTTCCATTCGCACTTGAGCTGGTGAGCATGTTCCCCTCTCGCTTGTTACGCCTGTGCCTGTGTCAGTGTCGTGTGAGCAAAGTAAGTGAGTTGAGTTTCTGTCTCAAAAGTGAGTTAATGGGAAAAGGGGGGAAAGGGAAACAGTATGGGACAAATCTTCTTTTTTTTCTCTCCTACAAAAAATGTCGTTTCCAAAAATAAATTCAACCAAGCAAAGTGAAATTTTTATTTGAGAGCAGGAATTTTGCATTTTGGAATGGATTTCTCATTCATTTAAAGCCAATTTTAAGCAAGTGAGATTTAATGACTGAAAATAAATATATCTAACATAATAAGCATAATTGAGAAGTGATTCAAGTGACTATATAATATAATCCATTCCTTTTCCATTGGAACAACAACAACAATGATGCTCAGCTCCTTCTTCAAGAACTAATATTATGGAAATGGAAGCATGAATGAATGGATCAATCCTCATCATAGGATGAAGCATACAACATTCCCGTTTCCAGAAACGATATTCATGGGAAATCATTGTCTCAGAAAATGGTAGGTTCAATTATATTTTCTTAAATGTAAAATCCCAATGCCTCATACATAAATCGTCGTAATCTTTAAAAAAAATGCTTACAACATAAAACTGATACTCCACAACACACACAATGGCTTCCATTCACGGAAAGAAAAAAAAATGGTTGGGAATCGGACGATAATATAGTGAAGAATATATTATGTACATTGAATTATTCCATGAAGTCAAACATGAAAATAGAAAACAGCTCATGTTCCAATAAATATTCATTCCAGTCACTGAGAATAATATCTGGTTGAGATGACTCGACTCGGCCATATCGTACATAGATGTAGGAAGATTCTGTTAAGAAAATTTGCATTGGGCTGACTGACATTTGACATGGGTTATCAGAATTTGCAAATTGGTAATATGCATGCTGTTGGGTTGGAGGTTGGAATGCGGCGCATAACAGAAGAAAGCATGATCCATGCCGATGCCTCGGCCCTCATTTATCATCAACTTTAACGACACATGATTAAGGAAGTCTCCACAGATAGAGATAGACGCAAAGGCTTCACAAAGAAAGAATGAGCTCTGCCTGCCGTTTAATGAACGTACCAAGAAGAAGAAGATAATTTTCTCATGGAGGATGATGAGATGACGAGAACGACACATGTTTGCATAATATTCAGCCAGCGAGCCCCCAGATATTTGGATACGTAAAAAACGACGCATGTGTTATGCATGAGTCCCCAAAACCGTCATCCAACGATTTATCATCATCATCGGTTTTTTGAAAACTTGTCCCCAAGTATGTATGTATAGTTCTATAAAAGATTTTGGGATAATCATGATGATGATGATGATGATGACTTTGATTTGATTAACAAGCTCATCCTCCTCAGTTTAGCTTTGCATATTATTTTTAAGCGAAAAAAAGGAAGTGGATGAGGGAGAACTATATGGGCTGTTATGTTATACTTTTTATTGCTCCGCTTCATAGAAACATGACCATGTCACTATTTCGCTTTAAGGTTCACAGAAATGCCGAAAAGTGAGTTTTTTCTTCCAGTTATTTCGCCGGCTTGACTTCTGACCACAAAAGCACTATGTTGCGAAAGTTTACACGCTAATTTAGGTAGGTAGGTAGGTAGATGACATGTAGTATATGTAATAATATGTCCCAGATGTGGAAGCAGAAATCCTCTGATCATTTCTTTCAAGCAGGGACACATATTTCTTCACGTCTTTTCAAGTTGGGAAGTAACGCAGTACGGCTATATTTTTTTTCTTCTTTAATTTTGCTGGCAAAAGTTATCTCATTTTTCCTCTCATTTAAATGTAGCAGATAGAGAGGAAAGGAAATCAATAGAAAAAAATGCCGCTGGTTTTATTTATAGTCATGCATGTATGATATCATCATCATCATGACACAACATGGGAAAGTAGTTGTTGCAGTTTTCCCGTCACTTTTTTTATGCCCTTTTGCTAATTTTGCATAAGCATAAAATACTTATTAAAATACTTACCTTATCATAGTTAGAAATGAGTATAGTATCGATTTCATTCTGCATCACTCACACACAATAATAATACCGCCTTATTATTATGGCTTCTGAAGGAAGAACAATTATGTATTACGACACTATGGCTATTTAAAAAATAACAATTTGTTAGTTCATTATTATTCTCATCATTTGCATATATTTTTATGTCCATGCATAAAAGTAGAAACCAGGAGCATTGTATTGTGAAATCAAATCGGCTATTATGGCAATCCTTATGTTGAACAATCTTACGACCATCTTATCTCATTTTAATAATGATAATTTTTGTACATCATCGAGAAGAAAGGAATTTTATGGGATTATGGAACAAGTAAGAAAAGATAAGGTAATCGAATATTAGCTAGTACACAACTACAACTGTAATGTAATTAGAGACAGGCGAAAGGCATATAAATCATGATGACGATGCGATGCGATGCGATCGTAAAGAAAACAGCGAAAATATGTGTCCTCCTCTTCTGCCGTTGTTGTCATCGTCATCCATATCCCACATCCCATCCATTCAACAAATCATAACTGTTTTTAAGACCGGATCCCATAAGTTTATAGGCATATCACTTTGGATGGATGCTTGGCTTGGCTTGGCATAAAACGCGGAGGATGATTAAAAGAAGATAATGATGATGACTACTACGATCATCATCATCATTTACTGTTAATAAAAATGATGATAATGTTCCATAGCTATAGCTCTCCCCTTACATTTCTGTACCAATGAATGATGATGATAAAAGTAAATACCTACATAATATGTGATATTACTCTTAATTAAAAGAAACTTACTCTATAATTAAGAGACGCTTGTGGAACATCTTAATTAAGTTGATTCCCCATCAGATGAATATATGGCTAGTATCAAAAATAATTAGTTGATTACGTAATGGCTTCATTCTCACTAAAAAAATAGTCTTCCATTTCCCATGAGGAAGTTGGAAGTTGTCAAAAATTACATGAGGATTCACACATTTGACAACATCTCTCTTTTTGCTGAGAATGACAAGAAGCCGCATGATGCGTGGTTTGGTTTAATATATGAGTGGGTGGACATATTTATGTGTGCGTGAGTGTGCGGGACGACAACAGTTCATGTTGACATTTCTTGATCAGCTTTAATTTGTTGAGAGAATGTGTGAATGTGTGCCAATAGTTAAAACTGTTCCAGCCGTTTAAATAAAGTTCATCTTCAATAGATACACATGGGCATAGAAGCTCTACATCAATCCCGAAGCAAATTTCCCTTGACTTGACTTAAGGTATGTGGCTAAATGGCTTGGTATAGTCCAGACTAAACTACACCACACAATCCTAACAGCTTTCATTGTGAATCTTGACATCAGCTAAAGGAGTGTGATTTGTGATTTATTTATTTACGATGATGATGATGATATTGATGATGTTGAGTGGATGGATTTGGATGATGTATTTATTAGCCATTGGTAAAAAAAATTGGAAGCTAATTTTTTGCTTGCTTAACCTTTTCCTCACTCAAAGTGGGATGGATGGAATGGAATACTAATAGGGAAGCCAGTTATAATGGCTTTTTATCCCTGGCTAATTTCTATTTATGCTCTATAAAAAACAGATTGAAAACAAGAAAATGTTCAGGTGCGATGGGATAGTTAAAGTAAAAAGGTGACTGATGACAAGGTGCATGCACCACACATACAAAACTTGCCGCATCCGCATCCACAACATAATTTTTTTATGTTATGCTTTCGCCATTCCTCCCAAGCCAAGCCAAGTCTTTTTCTTTATGATGATGACGGAGGAATGATTCTGTTCTGTTTATATCTATGATGATGGTCTCCTTAAACCAGCCAGATTCCAAATAACCTCCTTCATCATCATCATCGGCGAAAAAATTAGCAGAGGGGAAATGAGGAGCAATAGCAATATTAAGATATTATGAAGATTATGTGATGTGATGCTCGGTTGGAGGAAAGCTGCGCTTTTAAACTGTGTCGTCCTTCTTCTTTTTCTTCTTCATCTCACTTCACAGTTTCCCATCTTCCCCTGTGCAGATTGAAAGATTTATGATTGGAATAAGTCACTCATCCCGTGACCAAGAAGAAGGAAGGCGAGGAAAAAAATTACAGCACTAACATATAGACTGATACATACCTGAGCTGAGTACATAAATGTTTGTCGCGTCGCGTCATCCAACGAAACATTTTTTATTTTCGTGGCCAGCTTTCCTCCATTTCTTGCTGGGCCCCATGAAGAGAAAAGTAAATAGGTTGATTGATACATACCTTTTATTTTTCAAAGCCAAATCGCCCATAACACACGCACACAAATGCTAGAACTTCTTCACCTTTTCATCCCGAGAAAAAAATAGTAAATCTTTCAGCGAAATACAATTTTTGTTTTTGGAATCGTCCTGCTAGTTACGATGTTTTTCTGGAGTAGGACGACGACGGGAGTTTCTCCAGATTTCCTTTACAGTTTTTCTTTCTTCTGGGATTTGTATCAATGATTGAAGCGGTTGAGTGTTTTATTGCTTAAATTTTTTTTTAGCAACGTTCCATATCACCAAGTAATTTTACATTTCAGCGGGATTTTATGTAAATTTATGTATTCATCGACAGAGAGGGTGGAAAGGCTTCATCTTGAAAATAAAATTGGGACTCGTGGTGCCAAACCACATTCACAGTTTATCCTGGGGTGATTAATTTTACCTGAAAAAATATATAAAGGATTTACTTTTTTGACTTGGAATTACGTAGCGTGGCCCACAATGAATGAATAGGTTGTTGAGGAGGGTAAAGTCAACACTCCACACCATTCTTTCCATTCTTCTTCAATCAGCCACTTCTTCAAAGGCTGAATGGAAGGATGAAGAACCTTCAGCTTAACAATCCGGATCTGATCGACCTCTCCCATCCAATAATGGGCTATGGCATGGGTACTTTTGTGTAAATAAATATGAGACACTTTGAAGAAATGGAGTGGAAGCCTTTTTTTTCTCCCACCTTATTTGTCCACTTATGACAACAAAATTTGGGCAGGAGAATTTCTCTCAAAATATTATGGATCAGCAATCAGCATAATATTATGCTTAGGCTAAAATTTGATGTCATCTAATTCCAATTCCATCATTTTTGTACTTCATCTTGAGTTAAGACCAACAACTTACGTGTTGTGTCCTCAAAAAATAACAACTTCAGCAAAATCGAGCAAAGCTCACGTTCTCCATTCTCCATTTTGTGATTTGAATCTACAAATTACTCATCGTCACTCTTGACTTTAATTTTCATATGGCTAGAGCTAGATATACTCTACTCCATCCAGATCGTCGTCATCATCATCATCATCATCATATTTATTAGGAAGCTGTTGGGATTGGGATGCAGTTGAAATTTTATATTCCCAATAAATCATTTATTAGCTATTCAAGTCAATCTTTTTTCCATTACATATATGTACCTTGGTAGCAGAGACATCCTCATAAATAAATACATAAATTATCTTTTACAACCTCAACAGCCCATAAAGTTTACTGAGCTGATTGTGAGGAGGAGAGAGAGGCAGATTTAGCAAGTACAATAGATCATGTCATATCATCATTCATCCTCATTCATCCTCTCCTGCTCAATTTCAATTGTCGACGTGGTTGGTCCCAAATCATCATCATATATCCCGTCTAACATTTATTGTTTAGTTAAATCTGGAATAGAGAAAATTAAACTGAACTAATACATACCATAAAACATATTAATATTCGGGAAGACTTGACTGGGTATAATGCAATATAATAATAATAATTAAGTTCTATTTAAGTATCTGAAAGTGGAGGTGGTGGGAGGGAAAAGAGATTGTTTTTTTTTGTTCCGTAAAAAAGTGGATTGCAATTTATAATATCATAATAGTATTTCATTTTTTATTAGTGGGGATATGGGATTTAATAATAATTATAAATAACAACATTCCGTAAATCCTCCGTTTTCTCTTCAGATAATTTCTGATGCGGTGTACTTATGTATTTATGTATGTATATGTGTGTGTATGATGGCGCGTGGTCTGCTCTAATCTCAAATCACCACGTTATAAAAATAAAAGTAACGGCAGGCAAGGTGATGAGGGCGAACTCACGAACGAT
>JAQGAI010003913.1:0-10129 GCA_034696905.1 Lepidocyrtus violaceus
CGCTCTTTTTTTTTGGGGGGGGGGGGGTATATTCCCTACACGTTATTGATTCACCTGAAACGTATCATCTATATCAATTGATGATAATTCCAAGCCCCTTATGCAATTTGAGATGGACTAGCGATGCAAAGAAATTGCTCGAGATTGAGGAAACATAACGGATACAATGTTATCTGGAGCATAAAACGCTGCTGTCGATCTTACTTTCATGCCAATTTTTCGCTCAACTACTTGACATCGATTAGTTTTCTATGATGCATCTTTTTACAAGATTGAGCTAATTTTTATATTATGTATTTCATGTATGAATAGAATAAGGGGGAAATATGTAATTATGTTATGGAGCGAGTCTGCAGTTTTCATTGCCGAACTATTTATGTATTTCATTTCTCCACTTTTTCTCTCACTCGTTCTTCTGAATCGTAAAGCAATACAGAAATATGGAGACTTACCCAATTCATGCATCAATGGAGTTATGTTATCTCATTATGGTAGTAAAGAAAATAAATAGTTACCTACTATGTAGAGTTTATGCACGTACGGATGGATTATATTTTTAGCAAATGGAAAGTAGGTCATTACTTTTTTTGTGTTTTAGTTATATTCTTCAGATTCATTTTATATTTTTCTTTTGGAATGTTCTGATTTTCCTTGTTGTGCTATATCTCCACTGGAGATGTTTCTATGAAGAGTGTGCTAATGATGAGCATTGATTTCATCAAGTGTTCCATCATCAAGTCTGCCCAGGGTCTACAATGCCGTTATTCATTGCAGATTGCAATAATCCACAACAAAAATTACGTTCTATTTACATGTACTATCATTATATGACATTAGCAAATATTTTACAGTTGAAGGAGGTATGTAATGAACGGGTTTACTGATCAACTGATTTTCTGGTGCTACGCGTAAACTGTACACAAAAATACGCATTAACTAAATATTACAGGATTAATATGGAAGCCTAAATAAAAAAGGAGAGTCTTAATAATTATATTTAACCAAGAATATAAAAATCAAATATGATTTGCTAACTTTACACACTACAGATAAGACAGTCATGCTTGTGCTGAAATACTCATTCAAAGACTTTGTTCATTTTTGTTCCCATTTGGTTCGTCAATCTTTTCCCATTTTTTTCTGCTTGGGTCTGGTACTTTCTTCTCTTGAACTTTTGATCGTGAGGAGTCTCAACCAAACGTTTTCCCTTCTTTTGCTACATTAATAATGCAGCGATTTTACAAGCCAGGCAATTAAATATAGTCTTGAGTTAAACAAAGAATACTTTTAAGCTTATTCGGCTGTTTTGTTTGCTTTTCTAAGAAAGGAAGAAGAAGATTAAAGTTCATATAGTGATATTTTAGAGCAATCATAAGAACATGGGTATAGAATCTTAGGTAAGCAGGTTTGTACAAGTAAGTAAAGAAAATCTATTTTATTCTGAATCTTCTACAAGCTAAAAAAATGTAGGAGTTAAGGTTAGGCTAGCTATTTAAATTTTAGGGGCAAAACTTGGGTGACTACATGCAACTCGCAAAACTCAGTTGTTTTATGAGCTGTGATAAAAATGTATCACCATTTAAGTAATTGTCGTCAGAAAGGGAAGTGTGCATAAAAATTGTAAATAATGTACAGGATGTTTATATGGCTGAATACTACTATTCTAATTTAGGATGGACGGACATACAATCCCTTTGCGGCACATTTAAAAAACATACATACCTACCTACGCATTACGATAAATTATAAAATTAGTGTAATAAGGGAAGACGTTAGGTTATGGCATTATGTTGATTTTTGAAAGACCTGTTGATGACCTTCGACAACGACTAAACTTCTCATTTCTATCCCACTCTCGTTGACACTACTTACTGAACTCCTTGATAGTCAATTAAAAAATGGAACATTGGATACAGTATATTTATCTAATTTATTTTGACTCCAGCCCAGTTATTATTTTTTTGTACATCTGACATACATTAGTTAGATGATACTTAATTATAAAAAATCGCAGTGTCCTTTATTATGGGTGTATAAATGTGCCAAGTCAATATCTCAAGTCAAGTCACTGCAGATTACTACTCCATTTTCGAAGTACATGGACAGTACATACTTTTTATTACAAACTTGATGTCATCATCATCCAGTTTTTAACTTTTGTGTCTACGTGGCACATTAATCGAATAATTAGGTTTACCTATCCCTTTTCTAACCCATAATATGACACTGCTGTCTTGTCTTATAGATAATCCTTGATTGAAAAAAGTTTGCAATTAAACTACATCTATCCGTTTCCAACTTTCGTTACATGTCACATATCATCTCATTTTACAGGAAAACAATTATAGTTCCGTCCACAGTTATTCATTGTATATTATGCGTGTATTTTTACATGGAGCTGTCAAAGCTGCTTGTTTTTATTCGTTAATTACTACTCGAAGTGAATCCACTAAACTTTTTTTTTCTTAATGAGCAGCTTCTCATTCTCACCTAAGCAATACGACGCGAACATGCTTACCTACTGACCGATTTCATCCGAAAATGATACTTTGTGTAGACTTGCACAACTTTCATTTCATAATTCATAAAACTGCAATAAGTGTAACCTGGCGCTAATGAAATAATTTATTAGGATTAATTTCCGGTGCACTAGCCAACGTTCAATACTCTCATATACTATTTGTTTTGTTGCACAACGACTATCCTACTGAAAAAATCAAAACAACGCAGAAAGAAACTATTTATGGGACAAATTCAATTGTTTTAGTGAGTTGAAAAATTATATTTGTACGTTTTTGAGAAAAGTGGTCAAGTAATAAGTTTAAAAAATGGCATATTAAGTAATAAGATTTCATATTAGGGTTGGTTGACGGGTAGTAAAATAGTAAACATCTTTATTATTACTGAAGGTCAGCATTTAATGGCTAGCTGGATACCGGCCGGTGGTGTGCGAAACAAACGGATAAAAGTATACTCCAGTCCTTATGGCGCAAAAAATGCAAGAATTAAATACTTTTATAACGAAATAAAATCATAAACTACCTGTTAGGAAACCGCAGCTCACTAGTACATGAACTGTGGCAATGCTAGCCAACGTTCTTCATTTCATCCGAGCACAACATGAATTCTAGAGTTTAGGAAAACATGAAACTACATACCTAATACTAATTATAATCTCACACAGGTA
Source organism: Lepidocyrtus violaceus (assembly GCA_034696905.1). NCBI lineage: Eukaryota > Metazoa > Arthropoda > Collembola > Entomobryomorpha > Entomobryidae > Lepidocyrtus > Lepidocyrtus violaceus. The sequence continues at coordinate 3,188 of JAQGAI010003913.1, forward strand.
ATAACAATTTTTTCAGGCAATACATCTATCTTACAAAGAGAAGAAGATGAAGAGAAACTATTTACGTTTATGTAGCAAACACAGACATAGTACATAGATAACTAACTGTATTGGTAAATCAGATTTTACTGTACCTGTAGACAGACTTGTCAACTATTGAATCATCTCCGACATGACAAAAAAAACTTATTGAGGTAGTATTTTAACTAGGTAGTTTTATTAAAATATTGAAAATTATATTATACTGACGATGAGCATTGGTTTTCATAGAAATAGAGCTAGTAATGTAGGTACGTAGGTAGTTTTATTTTCTTGAATGGTTACACAAAAAGAAACTCACAACTAGTCTCAAGGAAAACTTTAAAAAAAACAAGAAAACAAAACAAAGATAAGAATGTTGACGTTAAAATGATACTGATTGATACAACATTACATAATAAAATACATACTTATTACATAAAAACAATGTACAAGAAATGTAAAAAAAAAATGGGGGAAAATGAGAACATTACTTACCTATAAAACATTTTACAAAATTTTGATGATGAAGCTGATGCTGATGATGATGATGATGAAATACATAAATTATCGTGTACATTTTTCCAACATACTCTGTACACACCTGCATTATACTACTAACTCGATATATTGGTACATTTAATAATTTTAAGTGCTTTGGAGTTAGTAATGAAAGAAAGAAAATATTATATATGACATTTTATTACATCTCTGAACTGCGTAATCATTTTTTAAGTACTACATACTAATAATAACTTTAGGTTTAGGATTAAGAACATAACATTTTGATGAAATTTGGATCTAATATACACTAGTATGGATATTTAAAGTTAAATCTTAGAGATATCATTGTATTTAACTACATCCTTATGACTTAAGGTACATAATATATACTTTAGTACATGATAGTCATATATGCAATCGCGTAAACGTCACGATTGTATTTTGAAAGAACTGATCTTTTTCAATCCAATAAGTTTAGTTACTGTTAGCTAATATGTTACATAACTTACATCGTAATCATAAGATATGGGTATATCGATGAAATAATATGGGGTATAGGTAAATAACGGGGAAAAGGTAAGGACTATCTACTTTAGAATGAACGTAAAAAACAAACTCAAGATTGCAATAGGTTCTTCTTTACTTACTGTTATGTACAATGACAATGTTGAGGAAAAAGAAGAAGAAAATTATGTTGATATGATTAAGTAAACCAAGCTCTAATACTATTTAGGAAAAATAAATAAATATATCATTTGTATTTATGATTAATGACTATTTTAGATAAGAACTATACAGACCAACGGTATTACCAGAAGTTAAGTCAAGTAACAGTAAACTACGTTTCTATTAGGAAGTTGGATACAGAAAAGCACGAGGACACTCTTTACTTTTGAGTAACTCATCCATCTATCTCCATAGCTCGTTTTTGTTATAGGCGGAGCGGCATCACACAATGCATCCATAGGTATTCTGTTGTCTCCTGGTGGTTTAATGAGACGTTATCACAATTGCAGTTGCTTTGTCGATCAAAATGATTTCCTCACAGATGACAAACCAAAAATGTTACACTCCTTGATAGCCAAAATCATAAAATATTATTTGCAGTAATAGTCCAGGAGGAAAGCAAATAAAATAGTTTGCATGTCATTGGCAAGACTCTACACAGATACTTATATACTGTTGCATGCTCTGTACTTTCGGCGAGTAAAAGTTAATGCTGAGCCGTCATTATACCTACATGAGGAATGAAACTATATTATGGTTTATAAAGTTTTCGGTTATTGTGTACACACAAGTAGTGGGCAATAAATTTTTAGAGTGAAACAAACTATATTAATAACTAAAAAATGATATTACTACATTTATCCTACTATACTAAATACGTACATACTACTTCTACAGTGGAAACGGAATAATAAAGTATACTTTAATGATTATAACAAGATTACTGTACTAACGAGTCTTTAGTAAAATGGAATTAGGGCTAGGTTACACAAAACTTACAGGTGTAAATAATGATTATTATTATGATGATGATTAGGATTAACGATTAAATTAATGTACAATATGCAATATATATATATATCTATATTTACCCTTAGTTGGTAAGAGTATTTAGCATTAATTATAAAATATTATGAAGAAATGAAATTTCCGTAGAATTGTGTAAGCACGTTCTGGATGTTGATGATGATAATAATACTATACATGATATCACATTTGCTGTACATACAATAAAAAACCGAGTTATATACATAATATATATCAGTGGGGTCTGAGCAGCTTTCTTCAATTTTTTATCATCCTGTCATTCCCATTGCCATGAGCTTCATGAAGGATGTGATGACGATGGCAGTCTTTATTGCAGTTAAGCACATTTTGATGTTATCAATTGTCAATGCCTTTCACTCTTGGATGTTGCTCACCTTCCAGTGAGATATGAGATGATTATGGAGGGATACATATGGTAAGTAAAATATACTTTATACATACTGCATAATACACTTCCACTCCAATCATGACGAAAGAAAATCCCTGCCGTCATTCACCGAACATTAAAGACTGAAAGCTTTTTTCAGGTAAGCAGTTGCTCAGGAATCCAGAATCCTTGCTGGATTTTTTTTTGTTTGAAGAATAATGATTGTTTTCACTACAAATACTTATTACTATGCAGTATCGAACTTGGACATGGGACTTGGCAGATTACGGGTTTTAAAGCACATCTTGCAAATTGCCCACGTCCGATATGTAGCATACGATTTGGGTTCATAAAGCATTTCGTATGTGCCTCATCATAATTACATTAATCATATTTACTTTCCATGCAAGGCAAGCATAAAATTTAGTATGAACATTAGAGGAAGCATTAATCAATCATAAGATGGTTATTTCTTTATCTTCGTTTTATTTTTATACTTTGAAATGGAGAGCAAGTTTAATAGGATTTATTTATCTGGAGATGACCGTGACACAGCTGAAGTTGGGCTACATCAACACTCAACCACCGTCAACCTGTTTGAGTCGTATAGCTTTAAGACAAGACACACTATCTTGTTTAACATGAATTGATGAAAAAAATGTTTTAAAAACCATTCTGAGTGACTGCTGAGATATCTACATACATAATGCATCTTACTAATTTTATCAATCGAATGTTGAATTGACTGAATGTATGTAGGTGCCTCAGTCACAAGCCACAGAGTTTACTTGACTATCGGTAAAGACCCTTTCCAGGAATATGGATATTATGAACATCCCCCTCCATATTAACTACGTGCGTAAGCATTTTATGAGCAACAACATATATTAATAAAATTATGGTAAGTATTTCTTTGAAAACATTTCCCCGCAGTTTTTTTTTGCAAATACAGTTTTGCCGATCACAATCTTATTTTCTTTTTAAATCTAGGTATCTTTACAAATAAAGTGTTTTAATGATATACTTCTATGAATAATGGTCACTCCCACCCCCACACACGTTTCCTTTATATGTTTAACTCAAGTGAGCTTGGATGTAGAATATTGTAAACATGAAGTATTTTATTCTCTGGATCTGACTGTATGATAATATGGATAAATACTTTTCTCCGTATTCTTACCCTAATCCAAGTTTTATTTGAGGACATAACTTGATTATTATTTTTTAAATAAAAATACGGTTGGCAATGAAGAGAATGAGACAGCAACATTAAGCTGAGTCATTCGTTATTATGTGGTAATGTCAAGCATGTATGTCCATGTAACAGTCTGACCTTTTCTTAAACATTATCAATTTATAAGGTAATTATCTAAACGTATCTCTCTTTCTTAACATGAAAATGTAAATACAAAATAAATTTAAAAAAACTGTCACATTCTTCAGGATAGCACATCTGTCGTCCCTATTCATTGATTTCAGTTCTGCCTAGTCATTCGTTTTGGCGTCAGCGATTAAATCCTCAGTGGTGGTGGTGATGTTTATGCTCTCTGAGGTTCTTTTCCATCCATGTTCTTACATTTTTCTCAATCCTCTTATACTGGATTGGAATCGTAAAGATTTCTTCTTCTTTTTTTAAAAAAAAGTAAAATATGTCAGTTTATTCTCCCTCGTCCATATGTGAACGATGAAAATACAAAATATAATACAGCTTTTTCCTTGGTGACCCGTGTTAGTGAATGGGAAAACAATCCGGGAACATATTTGACTATTTCTTTTTAAAGAAATATAATGCAATGTGACAGACATAAAATAATATTGATGCCGTTCCTCTAAACTACATGAACATCGTTAGCTTCCGCCGAGGCACATCCATGAAGAGTGTATCGCGTACAGCTAACCGTGCAGTGGAGCTATATAACGAACATTGGGGTAATGTGGTTCTACGTGATATAAACAAAAAAAAATATATATATAAGCAGGGAGCTTTCTACTTGTGAATTGTAAATGTAAATAATGTCACTGTTGTCAGTTGAAGTTTTTCCCCTTTACCTATCTTCACATATCTCGTTTGGTTAAGGAAATTGGATTCGGGATTGATTTGTCAAGGACGACAAGAAAAAGGGAGAAATTTGAACAGTGGAGTTACGTAGGTTGTGTTCCTTTTTTGCTTCTTCGTGGTAAAATATAACGAACTAGTCTACTCTGCTCTTCTCCCCTCAAAAGTTACCTACACAACAAGGCGTACAGGCAGAATCCGAAGGATTGTAAATACCCAGCATTTTGTTGGCTTGTTGTTCACTAGTGACGGAAGAAAAAAAGAAAGCGATGATGAAGCAGTGATTTGAAGACAAGACACTTCGAATCAATTCCTTCATTTTTTTTGTGGGCGAAAATTGATTTATGAGTAAAATATCTATGGGAACATTTTTTTCCATGAGGAGGAGGACTTTTATCACTCTATAAAGTCAACTAGGCATAGTCTAGTCTTTATTTGAAGGATATATGCTACAGCTATAGTTTGTGTAGATTAAATTTGCCGTTTGTCCTATGAAAATGAGGAAAGGGAGAAAAGGAAATTACATCGGTTTCTCCTATTTAGTGACTTGTGAAATTATTTTGAAGGAATAATATATCCATTAATTGCTATTTTATCTCATCAGCTAATAACATTGTTGTATGTATTAATTAGGTGAGTATATTAGGCACGTGACTGCGATCCAAAGTGGAAGACACTATTCTTGTATCACATTCCCAGCTGTTGTAGAAGTATGTCAGAATTTACAGAGGATTGTCACAACATAATATAGGACATGTTAAGCAGACATGCTAACTGGTAAGCTGGAATTGCGATAGAAATGCGAATGGCGGATCGTCTCGGTATAATGACAGATAATATGGAGCCTCGCGTCAGGAATCCAGACTCCCGTGACTTTTCCTTGTCAAGGGAAAGATTATGGCAGAAGGAACGCGTTGAATTGACAGGATGTTCGGATATGCCCTTGGACAAGAAATGGAAACAAGGGAACATGATTGGGAGGGGAAGAAATGGAAGATTTGCCCCATTTCTGCAACATCCACGGCTACTGATTTTCTGCTTCTTCGTTGTCCTTCTTCACTCATCGACGGATGCAAGTAAGAAAATTTGTGTAGAATTTTTGTATTATTGATGCTTTTATGAACCAATTTTCCAGAGTGTCCTGTATAACCTTCCGAGGAATTTTTATTTGTGTAATTTACCTTATTTTTATAACCCACAGATGAATGGGAAATTAGTCGGGTGTATGATTCTAAACAAATTTAAAGGGTTTTTAATTTAATTTCGTAGGATTTTTATGGTGCATTAATGGTTTGTACAAATGACCAACGTCTTTTAATCTGCATGGACATTTCACGGAAGTGAATAATTTATCTACAAAATATTCAGTTTCAGGCTGCCAAAAAAGTAGGAAATTTAGTAATACAACAGTAGAAAGTACTTTCACCTATAGCTAGCTATACACTTACGATTAGATTCAGTGGACCGAGAAGGAAGGGAAGGTTTTCCCCCATTTTTATAGCCAAACTAACATTTGAACTGTTGATAATAGACGGTATAATGGGGAAGGTAAAATTGCATATCCAATTTTATTATTCCACACGAGAAAAGAAAACTAACTTTAAAAAAAACTTGAGCAAGTGTATTGTGTATCAATGGAGAAATTTTTTTTATGCTTCCGCCATGATAATATAGTAAAAACAAATCCTAAGGTAAGTGAAAGGGAGTGAGTGACAGATGTATTATTTCCTTTCGAATTACCCAATTCCACTGATAATATTTCAGTAGAGTCAGTAGAGTGTCTAGTGAGTAGAGTGGAGCTATAGAAATAGCTTATAATAGAGAGTAAATGAGAGTGACAATCTTTCCTATCATATGCTAGGATGATGTTCTTTTTGTCTCCTTTATTGCCAACTATTATTATTATAAGAAGTGAAGGGGCGTAAACGACCATAAAAGTTTCCTGGGGTAATGTTACAATTTCTGTCCTTGAGTTTTTCCAGTCAAATTATTATGTATGTATACATACCTAATAGGGATTCTATACGGTTTTATTGCCCCTTCCCTTCCCTCCAAACCCATCCGCATCACCCTCAAAGAAGAAAGCACTTTTTCCAGTATCAGCAACTTACACCATTCCTGAATACGTATGCTGTACTTTTTTTTATATTACATTACATGCATTGCTCCATTCTCTACGGAATCACAGAACTTGGCTTAAGTGGATGCGATGAAAGAGATCCTATGGATTTTCTCATCCATCGAGTCGCTACCTCTTTTCCCACACTCTCACTCTTTTTTTCTTCTTCTCCGAGCTCGTCAACTTGGCTCAGGAAACACCTACATAACTATATGGGGAGCGCTTATTACAGCCCACTTGCATGCGAATCTCATACTCATGTGGAGTTGGAACAAAAAGTTTCCTCTAAAATGTCCCAATATGATTATTCGAGGATCGGAAGAG
>JAQGAI010003914.1:0-10128 GCA_034696905.1 Lepidocyrtus violaceus
AGTTTTTTTCTACTGCACCCACTTTGACTGCCGCTGCATTCTTGGAAAAGCACTGGCTTCTCCTCACAAGAGGATTTGTGGACGGACACAGACTGCTCACTGCATTTCAGATTAGAAATAGGTATGACACAAGTTGTTTATTTACATAAACTCCAAATCTATAGTACTAAATAGTTTTATTATTGTTTCTTGTTTACAGAGTGGAGGTTTCTGGGTTCATACAGAGTTCATCGAGTCGTATTAAAAAACTGAAGAAAAAAAGCGCAAGACACACACAAGTCGAGGGTGATCAGTCCATGAATGTGGATCTTGTTCCAGATTCAGAGAGAGAAAAGTTAATTTTGTGGAGGTGACGGTGGTAAGAACGATTTAAAAAAAAACTACAAGATATTTAAAAGTTTGTTGAGTTCATTTCCTATAATTTGAGCGATTTTTTGAATATACTGGTTATATAGGACCAAGAGCAAGTATTAGCCCAGTTATAAATCTTCAACTGAATAGAATCTTGGATTTTAACATGTTTATAAACTCAGTGTCAGTCAATGTTACAGTGCTAAACAGAAAAAATTGTGCTGATAATGAAACCGATTCATTATGTAACTACGCCTTCTTTTACTCCTTTCATTCGGGATGAATGATCAGTGACAAAAATATTTATTATTTTTTTCTGTGTAACATGGGACAAGTTCGAATCTAGGTACGTTTGGGTTATGAGGTACAAAAATGAAATAAAATGGAATGGAGTGAAGGACAACGCAACTTGGGTACACGCATGGATAAAGTACTGAATTGAACTGATTGTGAGTGATGCGTGAAAAGTGCGTGTAAGGAAGTACTTAGTTAATTCGCTTGTCCCGCATGTAGTACTGTAACAAGTAATGACGGAGAGTGTACAGTGTAATGATTCTGTTTAAAGTATTTGCATTGCACTCCTGAACTATTAACTTACATTTTTCTTTAAATAAAATTGAAATCAACGATCGTGCTGATTTCAAACAAAATAATTTAACTAGCTATGTTATTTAATAGTACTGTAGTTGGCGTTAGTTATTCGTTGGTGAGCTGGAGAGATCTTTCCCAAAGTCGGTTTTGAATGTCGGGATCATCCGCTTGAGGATTGGAAGTTTTCACTTTTCCGTTCTCGAAATACTGACCACCACTGCTGTCAATAACTCCTGGAGTTAATGCGGGATATAAAACTGTGTTGGCAGCTCCGTCTGTGGTCTATAGTTGGAAATGAAAATTAAACGCACATTAAAAAAACTGGATAAAAATTTTAAGTGAAAGTGTATAAGAATTTTGTGTACTGCCTACTCGACAAATGTATTTCACAATGGGACGGGAGAAACGAGCAAGGAAGCCCAGTTCAATCCAAAGATCAGTTGGAATTTCTCCCGGGTGAACGGAGTACGCATGGATGTTGAGTCCTTCTTCCTGGAGCTTTCTCTCCAATGTTTTCGCATGGACTACTTGGCACAGCTTTGAGTCAAAGTAGCATTTCACTGCGCTGTAAACCTTGCTACCGTAAACGGAAGTAGAAATGCAATGTTAAGGCTTGCATGTAAATGCTATTCATTTGTACTCACAATTCTACATAAAATTTTAGTTTTCTAATTTTAAAATCGTGTTTAAAAAATCTGAACATTTGTTGATTACCTTGTTTCCAGCTCATCAAAGTCTATTCTGCCTCCACCCTGGGCGTGAGATGAGGTGCTGACAATTAAACATGGATCAGTTTTCTTCAACGCTGTGTCCTTGATCCGTGGGAGGAGTAGATTGGTTAGCAAAAAGTGACCTAAATAATTCACCTGGAAGTGGCTCTCGAATTTGTCCTCCGTCTTTTCATAAGGTACATTCATGATACCAGCTAAAATCAAGAATTGCATTTATATAAAAATAATAATTTTAACCATTTGGAGAAAAAAGGATCAATATTGAGTATAACTTTTTTTTACATCCCAACTTAGGTTAGCATACTCTACCATTGTTTAACAGCAAGTCAATCCTGTTCCCTTCTGGAGAAGCAAGAACATCAGCAGCAAACCTTCGTACTGACCTCAGGGATTTTAACTCCAACTGGAATAGCTTGACCTGGCCGGAAGTAATCCCGATTTTTCGTATCTTCTCTACTCCCTTCTCACTTGCGGAAATGTCTCGGACTCCTAATATAACCGTGTAATCCAATTGTAACAGCTTTTTCACGATGTCAAATCCGATCCCTCTTGGTCCACCTGTCATGACTGCCACTTGATTTGTACGTTTCTCCATACCTATTCGTTAATTCAAAAATAAATTAAAATCAAAATTGATCTAAATCTAATCAAAGATTTAAAATGAAGACAAACTCTTTTATAATATTTGCGTACTGCCAAAGTTTATATCAGGGGTTTTGATGAACATGTCCTTAATCATGTCTATTAATGCTATATTGGCCCCACAAAACACAAAGAACCAGAACTGTTTAAAAAATCTGGCAAGGAAACTTCCGGGAGGGGAGGCTCTTTCATTTTCACCAACTTCGTTTGTATCGGCAGTTGGGGCTGAGGTATTGTCAGGTTGAGTCGGATCCTTTGGAGCCATTATATTCTATAACTTTTTCAAGTAAATTTTTAATAATGTGCATAGCTTATAATATGCATTTCAACTGCACTGGTTAGATTGAATGCAGAAAATCTTAACATCGAACTTTATTTTCACCCAATAATGCCGAAAGAAATTACAGGCAGTTAACTTTCTTAATACAAGAAGCTTAAATCATAAATACTGTGCTCCACCATTCGCTTCACAATCACAACTGATCCTACATAAAACAAACATGGCCTATAAGGATTGTTGTGGCTGCATGAAATGAAATGCAAAAATTCACGAATGTGGCTCCTCCTCGCAAAAATTGCATTAAATGACTAATAAAAACTTGCAGAGTGGGTTCTGCTGACTAACAGGACAGTGTAGCATGAGCATGTCTCCTTAATTACAGGATACCACAGACAATGTTTTAGGCATCCCAATCCCAAGTACCTTTATGTATTCAATGTGCCTCCATTCCCTTTGTAAAATTACCTTACTTACATGTTGTCCCTCTACAGAAGATAGAAGCGTCTCTGTTTGGTTGAACGGTTTTTAATACTGAGATGCTAGTTAAATAGCAACTTCCTTTATAAAAAATAACTTCACGACAATCAACTTGAGCCGTGTTGAAAATCATTGTTGCAACCGTTATGGTTGTTTACATTGTTGGCTTGTCTGAACGTAGGGTCTTGGTAGTTAAACTGGTGTTGATAATGATGTATGCATACATACTTTTCGCAATGAAGAGCTTTTATCTCTCATGCCATGCATACGTTGGTCATCCTCGTTGATTGATTGATTGATTCTGGTGGTAGGGAGATACCCATAGCTTGGTACCCTTCATGATAACACGCTAGTTTTCCATGCATTATTTTTTTGAAAAGATGATTAAGCATATTATTATTTGAGTTTGAGATTTTTAGTTAGTCGCATGTCATATCTTATAGCTAGCGTAGGTAACTGGGGCATACCCTCCTATGCATCAGGAAAATACCCAATATCATGTAGGTATCAGTGCATCTTCTTTCTTCTTGGACATGGCATACATAACAGGATAAATTAAACTTAGGTAGGTTAATCTTAAGTCATACATAACACTAACAATCCCTCTAAGGTTTCATTTCTCAATTTTTTGTTCGTTTTTTTTCGCCATTTTAACTTTCATATAAAAATTACATCAATATTTACGCAATGCAATTATGAATCTACCTTATCGAATGAGGTAACAACACTGCTCCAGCACGTGAAGCATTATTTGGTTCATTACGTGGCGAATGCATAGTACTTTGTAACTGAAACAATCTTGCACGTTAATAAAATCAATATCAATTCATCAAGAATCCCAGGTTTTGGCAAAACAGTTTGGAGGACAGTGGTTGTCGTAATTAAATGGTGAAGAGTTTACACAATTTATATTTTAAATATTTGGATGACATTTATATATACAGTTGTTTCGATGTTTCTTGCATCACTTGAGAGTGAAGGATAGGTGGACATCAGTTTCGCAAAAGTTCTCATAAACGTGATACGATTATTAAAATACACATTATTTAACTGTGAAGCGTGAGTAAATTTTTAGTAAATAAAATAGTATTTCAGTTTAATAGCTAGTTTAAAATTACAGTCATTCATTGTTCTTGAAATTAAATTAAATCTTGTCAGGAAAGTTTATTTACTTAACGTATTCTATCAGAGATTGTGGATTTTGGTAATCTTCATAAATATTTCTTGATTAGCTCAAAAGATCTCCCCCAAAGTTGCTGTTGGGTGTAAGTATTTGTAGCTTCCCAACTGGGGGTGATTGACTTCCCACTTTCTAAATAGAGACCACCTTGACTTTCAAAGTCTGGGGAGAAGGCTGGCCATAGAATTGTGTCCGCTGCATTCTCAAGTGACTGTAATAAAGTAACGAAATTTTAATTGATAGAAATGAATGAGGGAAGCCTAGTACTTAAAATGCAGTAGTTGCATTGCATGTGCCAAAGAGGTAGAAGACTTACCCGACAAATCATACTTCCAAATACAGCCCCAGCGCTGATGCTTTCGAATAAGTCCACATTTATCATTCCTGGATGGACAGCATAACAATTTACGTTTGCTCCCTCCGTTTTTAGTACTCTTTCCAGCGTGAGCATAGTTGTGACTTGGCAAAGCTTGGAATCAAAGTAGCACTTCATGGCATTGTATGTTTTGCTGTAAATAAATTAGCAATCAAGAATATTCAGCGTCAGATTTGTATTCATAGTTGAGACTGGATTGAGATTTCATGAAAAGACGTATTACATTTTATCTATGTATTACCTTTTCTCCAATTCAAGGAAATCCAGCTTTGAGCAAAAATGACCCACCGAGGAAACGTATATAACCTGGCATGGCAAATCCTTTGCTTTGGCTGTGTATTTCATTTTCTCCAAAATTAAATTTGTTAGGAGAAAATTACTGAGATAATTCACTTGAAAATGGCTCTCCAACCCGTTGTCAGTCATTTCATACCGGGCATTCATAATTCCGGCTAAAAAGCAAGCATTAATCAAAAAAATACAAGTAGCTATTAAGATGAGGACAATCGGGTTTGGGGGAATATAGGGAGCAGGGAGCTAGTAAGTTTTCGTTATTAAATTAGGGAGTTGATTTTACCGTTACAAATCAGCATATCAATACGAATGGCTCGTTCATGTACAGCCTCGGCAAATTTACACACGGATTTCAGACACTTGACATCTGTCTCAATCAGTTTTAGATTTTTTGTAGGGATCCCCATCGCCTTCAGCTTCGAAATTTTTCGTTGGCATTCTTCTGTGTGTTTTATGCCCACTATAATGGTGTAGTCCAACTGCAGCAACCTTTTCACAATTGCAAAAGTGAGACTTCTCGGACCGCCTAGAATGACTGCGATTTGTCCAGTTCTATTTGGGATTCCTACGCAGAGCGATGAATGGAATAATAAACCAGTTTAATGCATGTCGCGAGTTCTGTCTGTAATTCTATGTACTAGCGATGGAATAATAATATATCAAGTTATCATTACTGCAAACCTTCGATGTTTAACTCCGGAGGTGTCGTTGTCCAGTCCTTCACAACAAGCAAAGCCATGTAGATGATGCTGATTATCCCGTCGTACCAAATAGACTTCATTAAACGGCGAAAGAAGCTCCCCGGTGGAGTTTCATAAATAACCCGGTAGCGTTCCGGTAAAATGAAGTTTCTAAAGTGAAATGCTCTCCTCATTGTCGGAAGGAACTTTGTTTAACAGTCGATTTTCCTCGAATATTTTAGTCGAAAATATAAATAACAAAAACTGCTCTGCGCATAGACTTATGCACATAAATGATCCTGTTCAAGTCAACGCTTTGATTTAACAAGTCAGTCTAGGAACTTGGAAGTTTGGAAGCTTTTTTTCTGGACGTTATTATAATTAATATGTGTATGCAAATCACAAATTAAAACAGATAATTATTCCACGAATGTTTGCAATTTGAAATAAAATTAACATGTGCTTCCACGTAGAGTAGAGAGGAACTAACGAACAATAGTCACATAAACAAAAACTGACTTGGTACGACGGTTGATTTGTTATGAAAATAAACTATGAAGAATAATCAGATTTTTTTCAAATATCTTTCACAAAAAATACTTTTTATAATTAACCCAGCTCTTAATACAAATATCACATGGCCTATTTAAATATATTATCATTTAAAAAACATGTTGCGGAACACCTGTTTGTTTTATTTTAAGTAAAAAATTGCAATTTCTGTAGAGGTGATCAAGATCAGGATGAATCAGAAGGTTAGTAGGAGGAAAAACTTGTGGGCGATTATGGGACCCCAATAGTTAGTTATACATACAGCACTATTGACTATAAATGAAAGTTCGATCTCATTTCATGTTGATATGAAACGTAAGCTAAGCAGCTTACCTGCAGAATCCAATTTTATATTTGAGCAGGTATGAGAACATTTTGAATAATGACTCCACTTAAAATTTTATATTTAATCACAATCACCTTCTACAATATAAGTTCTGCGTGGCACTCATCTCCCTTTCATTTCAGTTTTGCAGAGCAAAACACGCAAAAAAAAATAACGCAACCGGTTGAATACTCCATTTTACCGACCATTAAAGTCATCATAACGAATCATATCATAAAAAGGTATCGTGGGAAATTAACATTTCCATGTGCTGGTGGTGGCCATCAAGTTGATGTTGAAATTCGTAATCCTGATGTGTAGATGGATAAAACCATTTCTCTTTCCGTTGTTCTAGATGAGCCATGAACATTTGGTGCGTGTGGGTGTAGAAGAATATGGCCAGATGTGTTTATCTCAACTTCCTCAGCCTCATTTTATGCACATTTTTTAAAAAAATTTTCTTGAAATTTCCCGAGCGAAAACGACAACAAAGTCATCACAGTTTTCATGTTTTCTTACGATTTCAACTTTCTGGCAATGAGTTTATATTTTTTTATCTACGCAGAAAGAGGTAGACATAAAAGGTTACATATGATATCTACCAATTGTGGACGCAACCTAAATAATCTGTGATGGTGCTCTTGCGGCTTCATTGAAGTACGCGGTGGATGTTAATCAGGCAATTATCGATTTGTAATTTTAATATACATGTAAGGTAATTCAAAAGGTAGAAGTAGACAACAGTATTGTGTATTAGAAATGCCAGAAGAATGTACAATGAATGGTAAATATTCTTTGGTTTTGCGCAACATGCATGGGAAGATTTAAAAAAAGCCAATTTCGAACACAATTTTACAACAGTTAATGCTACTCAAGGTCCCAATCTTATTTATACAGAATGAAAATTTCCGAATACTTATCTTACAAGATGAAAACAATGTTTCTAAAAAGAAATGATCCGGATCTCTGATTTTCAAAAGTATTTTAGAAACTGTTTTATTTTATTAATTTATAATAGGAATATTCATCATTTAGTTTTGATCAGTTGTAAACTCTGTTCATACAACTCAAATTGATTTTTCTGATTTCTGGCTTCGTTGGATGCATCCTGGGCCATTCCATTTTCCATATAGAATCCACCCTTGTGTTGGAACTCGGGAGAAAATGCAGGCCATAAAATGGTATCCGCAGCGTTTTCAACGGTCTAAATATGTAATTACTTACATGTTAGTTAAGTCATATTACATCATAAAGTTTTTAGTTCAAGTTTTTTGGGGAAAACATTCTACCCTAAACAGTGGTCGAAATAAATGTCCAATCAGACTCGTACAAGGACCCATACCAGTATACCAAATTTCCGTTGGAACTAAACCTGGATGAACGGCATAGCAATGGACTTGAGCTCCTTCTTCCTCCAACTTCCTGCTCAGATTCAACATGGAAGCTACCTGACATAGTTTGGATGCATAGTAGAACTTGTTTCGAGTGTAAACAATTCTGCAGGATGAAAATCAAATGTTTGAAAACAAATCATACATACATATTGTCATCTTTAAAAATCTTTCAATGTCAACTGGTCTTCAATTCAGCTTCAACTTACGGTTTCGCCAGTTCATCGAAATAAAAATGTCCAGCTTTATGCAAAAGTGAAGAAGTGTAAATGATTTTGCACGGAGTTCCTTTTGACACAGCAGTTTCCTTCAATTTTTCCATCAGCAACTGGGTGAGCAAAAACTGGCTCAAATAGTTTACTTGAAATTGGCTTTCGTATCCATCCTCTGAGAGTCTGTATGGTTCCCTCATATTTGCAGCTGTGATAGTTAGGTACATAATTCATGAGTCAGAGTAAGTAGCTTTAAAATTATAATTTTATATATTTATCGTCAGTTCCAACATTACCATTGCATAAGAGTAAATCAATTCGTGGAGCTTGTGTGTTCACTTGGTCAGCAAACTTTCGAATGGAATTTAGTGACAGTAGATTCATTTCCAACAGTCTTACATTGTCAACCGGTAAACTTGGGTTCGACTTTTCAAATTCGAGCAGGCGTCTTGTGCTGTCCTTTATACTTCTGACTCCTACCAATTCCCAAAGTAGGAAGAAATAAATTACAAAAAACGGAATTAGTTTGTAAGCGAATTAAAATGTCATACATATCAATTGCCATCCTTTGAGTATACATGTACCCATTATCACAGTGTAATCCAACTGCAGTAGTCGTTTTATCAATCCCACTGCAAGGCCTCGGGGCCCTCCGGTTATGATTGCTACGTGGCCACTTCTCTTTGAAATTTCTGTTAAAAATATATCATACAGATGAGATAAGGGTCATGTATTAAGTGGATTAAGTAAAATTGCACTTATAATATCAAGCTTTGCTATTTTGTACCTTCCAATCGAATGACCGGGGGCTGATTCGAAATTTCAATATACACAGCAACTACGGCAGTCCACAAAGCACATACACAATCGTACCATAAAAAGGGAAGAATTTTTTCGTACCATTTACCCGGAGAATCATCCTGTGACATTTTGCTTAAACCTAGCTACCCCTTTTTTACATAACAAATTGAGATTTTTGAGTAAAATTTATAAAATAGTTCAGTGCTTCCTGCCATATCTTGTCCATACAGCCCGTTCAAGATATGAACTCACAATAATTTAAATGAATGATTTGATAGAATGCCCAGCTTTTGGATTCCTGTTTAAATACATCTCTAGATACATTACTGGAGTTTTTTTTACAAATCAATTAGTCTGGGATTACATACATACGTAACCGAATGTTTTATAATAATAATGCACTTTAATGAGCGGAGACACTCTGTACTGCTCATGAGTTCTAATAATAAGCTTATTTGGAATATCTCTACTCGATTTCCATCCAATCATTTCATGTAATTGTTTTAATGATTTATGGCTTTATCCAATTAAGTACATTTATTCGATCATTTCTAATAATCTTTTTTCTTCGTAATTTCAATTTGAACGTGCGGCATATCAGAAACAATGTGCTTAATGGAGATCCTAAACTTAAATGAACAAGATGGAACTTCGTGGTGGGGTAAGAGATTTTGGTCAAGATAAGATGCGGTGTGGTGTAATAAAGCATTTCTCAGGATTTCCAACTTCTATACTGGATGATTTTTTAAAGGAAGGATGTTTGGTATAAAAAATGGCAATAATGATACAAGATACATTTATATAAGATAATATCGGTAATCAAACAAACTGTTTCGCATAATCAACAATTTTACGTCAGCCAAGTTCATTCGCTGTAAAAACAACAAAAATACCTTTACCTTACACACGTGGATTGACGTACGTATTTCCTATTCATGGAACAATAGATGCAGCTAATACTAAAAAATAAACAGCATTTTCAGCTATGATCATCTTTTAGTTTCTGGTAACATTTAAACTACTTTTAAATATAGAATATTGGAGAATCTAATGGACAGTGTGCTAGAAGTAAACCTGTTTTGTCAAAACTGTCGTGGTATAGTAATGAAATGATGCACGATGTTGGAAGCATGGCTTGGACCCCAACATTTTCATAGATCAGATAACAAATAAAAGCAGCAAGTTGCTTATAATATGGACCAGAATGCTTTGTACACAATGCAACAGAACAAAGTTACCCCATTT
>JAQGAI010003915.1:0-10127 GCA_034696905.1 Lepidocyrtus violaceus
TATGAAAGATAATATGTTGTGAGCCTACCTGGGTGTGCTTATTCCTGTTCTTGAGCTTTTTAATGATAGTGACTAAACCCGGAATGATTATTACCGCTCCTATTTCTGCCATTATCAAGTAAAATGTTATCCTTGCGGCTGAATTAAAGTCGCTGTCCGTGTAGCTCGTTACATTGGATCTCCTTACGAAGGTTTCTGTTCAATTATCCAATTGAGACTATGAGACTTACAGTTAGCAGTAATAGGTATATATGTATTGTTGTATCGGTGTTAAATACGTAATAATTCATTCACTAACGAGTTCCGGTCTTTACCTGTACTTGTAGCCATATTGTACATACAATAACCCAAGCTGTACATCCAGAAGCCTCCCATTGAAACGACCATTGTATGGAATGAGCTAGTATTATTCTTGGCAACGCAACCCCCAAACACAGGACAGTGATGATCATGTTGCACTAGAAAAAAAATTAGGTCAGATGGAATTTGTTATCCCACAGTATAAGTTGTAAAGCAGATTTACTTGTATTTCATGCTTGCTTAAATATTCATGGATAAATTACTTACTCATGCAACAATCGCAGATACCACAGTGAGTAGTTGTAATGGCACGATAATGGTTGCACCTGTGAAGAAAAAAAGTCAAAATAGTTTCATACTTCATTTGAGCTTGGGAGCATGATTTATTGAAATGTAAATATTACTACTATGTTTATTTCATTACTTCCAACAAAAGTTTAACTGCTCGTTAGCCCCGCCTGCCCGAACTACATATCTGTTTAGACTAGCGCCGTCTGCCCAGGATACTAGAACTATAAAAACAGCCCAAGTCATAATTGAGTCGAATCAATTAGCCATTGTACATGATAGCTTGTGAACATTGAATGTTGATAATTAATGAACTAATCCAACCTTTTACTAAATTCCGGAAAGCAGTAACAAAGTCAGGCCTTTGCATCACACCGGGATCCTTCAAGCATGTTTTGTAGAAAGCCATCCACTCCAAGACTGCCACCACTATTGCAGGAACAACGGCCAGCCAGTTGAGAAAAAAGAACCTTCACGCAAATGATTTATTTTAATTAAAAATAAAACTGATCATATATATTGGACTGCTACATCGAATATGCATAGCAAATTCTTACTCGTATGTGAACGCGAAAACTGTGACCAGCACAAATATCTCGGACATCCACCACCAGAGTTCCACCGGGGCAATAACCATGCAATTTCGGCAACATGTCCTTAATCCACCGAAACTTCTCCAGGTGTCCTTTTCGCTATATAATTTGAATAGCACCTGCAAAACCCGTTGTTTCGAAGGCTTGCCGGCTCCTGCAAAACTACCCAAGTTTGCATATCGTACATAATGAGAAGCAAGTGTACTCGTCGTTTCGTTACTCCGGTTATCCGAGGTCTCCATCAGAAAACTAACAATATTTTTTTAAAGTATGATTTGGTGATGTCCGGTCTGCCCCCAGAGATCTGATAAGCTGACATACACTTATTAAATTTAATACTGGAGTTGGAGGTTATTTCTATACCTAATATCTTATCGAAGCCTATCTAAAAAAAAGGTTTTACACTCTTCCTGACATGCATAGATGCATTTCTATATTGAAATAAATAATGTAAGCAAAAGCTATAAAGAGATGTAGGAATATCCGGAGGGAGGAGTTAATATTGAAAATATCATCTTGACAACTTAGGCAACTATCTCGAAATACAGATGTCGGAAGTCATGAGATCACCGGTCAAGTATGACGTATGACCATCCATGACCATGAGTGGTCTAGTTTCATGCTCTTGGTAAGAAAATACATAAAAATATTGCGACATGAAAATTAAAACACTAAATAAATAGGAAAACAGTTAAAAATTTAAAGTTTATTTCGAATTCACTTCCTCAAACTACAAGCATGAGATTGAGACAAAACCGGGGACATTAGAATAGAGGAACAATATTCTACTCTAAACAATATTAAATGACAATAACGGTTAAGTTAGAAATCTATGTAACGTCTTCCAATAAACAGAAGGGGACATATACCTAGGTAGATAGATACTTACAGATATTAACAAATACATCTTCAACTTCAACCATTCTGGCTTTTTCAGCGTTCCACTTGATCCATGGGGATGACATTACATCCTAGTAGGCCCTGTCCACTCCATGGTCCTGGAATAAGTGCTAATTTGATGATTTGCTCCTCTCGTCTTACTTTAACTGAAACTACACTTCCGGTACTCCTTTGTATCAGCGTTCCGATTTGAGGGAGTCCAGTGAAATTAGCAGAGTCCAATGAGCCAATGGATAGGACAAGATCATCTACCTTGAGACCCTTAAATTCATTTAAAATGTTGGGCAAAATTAAATACAATTACTTGCAATGTTCCAATTAAATTAATTACAAAATAAAACTATAAAACCAACTAAAATCTTGTTAGTTTCCCTTACTGCGTGAAAAGCAGGCGACCCTTCAGACACTAAGTTGACCTTAGCAATCGGTTGCAACGCGGCTGCGGCGTTGTCACTATCGTCAACGTCCATAGGAGCACCAACCCCTCCATGATCTTTGAGATGCTGATGGTAAGCTGCTAAACCTGATTCTATTTGCTTGTTCATCGCTTTGAAATCGTTTTGCAGGCCTAAAAAGTAGATATAGTTAGATGTTTATGAAATCACATTATTATTGCCCTTGACCCGATTCCTGATTCTTAAATCCACAGCATATTAAGCAAATTTCGCTTACAAATTATTCGATGCCGAGCGTGACGGACCTGGAAGACATCGATATCGTTCCTCGGATAACCTTCATTATCGACTAAGGGCTCCGTCATCCCAACATGGTTCTGAAAAAGCAATCAGCAATACACAATACAGAAACCGTAAAAATATAATAACTCACAAATATAATCACAAAACATACGAGCAAAATGTTTGAAGCTCACTGACAACGACAACATCAATGACTGATTGGTTACCTTTGACCTTCAAAGCATGAAGCAACACACTCACCGATTCTAGTATCCCACCAAGGGCTGCAGTTTGCTCTTCAATTTCTTTCCTGGCCTTCATCAACTTCAGCAAGCCTTGTCTTGTGACGGTTGTGTCTGTGTCCGCCCCGTGTTGCTGGTGATTGCTAGACATTCTGGAGCCGATTGCAGTTGGTCCCAAGTCACCAACTTTCTCCTTCATTCCAAATTTAGTAAAGACTGTTGTCCAAGACTTTTCTAGTCACCTGTTTGTGACTCGTGACCTGGCCACCTGGCCTGCTTATTGTGATTATTATGCTAATAAACACTATTTCAAAGTACCAGCTGAACAAACACAATTAGGGGGTAAACAAAAAATAACTAGTGCAGGGCCAACAATTAAATACATAATACGAGATATCATGGAATTAAAAAAAAAAATCTCAAATCAAACTCAAATTGGTGGATACTTTTTCCTACGAACTTTTTCACTCTCTGCCTTCCAAATCACAACAACAACAAACAACGCACATGATCGTGCAATGACACAACAAATTCAACAGAAGAGGAACTATTCGTTCGCGGGCGCGTCTCATTATGCCCCAGTACTAGTTCTATCTAGGCAGGCACTAATCGTAAGTTTTATCATGCAATTTATTATGCAATCATTATTAAATTAAATTCATCGTTTTAATAGACTAGACAAGATGCAAACTAAATGCAGATTATTTTTTAGGTAAATTCGATTATTATTAAATCATAATTTATTTCTTTTTTGTATGTGCAAATATATATAGAGAACCTAGTTGACTTTCTACTATGTAATGTTTAAAGTTAGCTAGTTTTACAATACAAGTTTACCATAATAAAATGCCTAGATTTAAGTCTTTCTAAACAAGGAGCCCAGCCATCCTGAAGCTGGAGAAAATGCGGGTCCGACGGGTTTATCTCCGCCCATTTCCTTTTCCTTTAGAGCCAGTTCTTGCTGTTTCTTCCTGAACTCGGCGATGGGATCTTCGAACTTTGAATAATACTCCAATACTCCGCGAACATCTTCGAGACCACTGGTTCCAATAGCTGTAGATGAAATGGAATGAGAAGAACAAGTAATAAGAATTGAGTTGAGCATAATAATTTTATAAATCAAGCATCTTCAATAATAGTAATATTGATAGGTGCTCACTTTGGAGGAGAGCAGCCAGGTCAAACAAAGTTCTGTCATCATCGTTCCCTTTCCACCTCGGAAGTATAATTGCATTACTCCTGTGCTCACGAACAGCCTTTTCATTCCACTCTATCGCGATGACTTTGTTAAGATCTCTGTTGATTTTTCCCAAGTCCTTGACGTGGACGCCATCATCATACTTGGTAGAATCACGGAATAGTCTGTAGTGTACTACATTTTGAGTATCAAGAGCATCAATTATAGGGAACGCGGTGAATCCTAGTTCGGAAGTATACACGACGACTTCAAAAAAGTATCCACTGAGTTGGTTTAAGAAATAGTCGACTCCAGGCCGCTTTTTAAATCTCCAACCGGTTTTGTACTGCAAAAGTTAAATATTTTAAAGTAATGAAATCCACGGACTGAGGGTGGCTGTAAAATCATTGCGTACGGATGGAAATATGTCATTAGCATTTTATCATGAGAGTGATTACCGTCCAATCTGGATGTACCAAAACCCCTGTTAGCTCAATTAAAAGCGTGTACGGAGGCTGGTGATATGGTGGCTTCACCGGATCTGGAAGTAGCTTATCCCGAGAAGGACTAGTGACCATGTGGACCATCCCTCTGAGCTCAGACATGGCACGTTTCGAATATTGTTCAACATACGGAAGATCGGAAAACTCATCCCGCATGGGTTGCCCAGTTTGATCAAGCTGGGGAGCCCCTGTAGCAATTAAAAAGAGACCATTCATTTTACTTTTATTGTTTGATTGTTGATTACTAAAATAATTACATCGAATGTCAAACGTACAACCGGTCGTTTGAGCAGCCGTTTGAACCGGTCGGTCGATGTACGGTATGGTCAGCGCAGATTCATTATTCATATCGTTTTTTTTTGTCAACAATCAAAGGTGCAATTACCAATTACAATTCTTACCATAGTCAAAGAAAATATATAAGGCAGAGCCTACGAATAT
Organism: Lepidocyrtus violaceus; assembly: GCA_034696905.1. Lineage (NCBI taxonomy): Eukaryota > Metazoa > Arthropoda > Collembola > Entomobryomorpha > Entomobryidae > Lepidocyrtus > Lepidocyrtus violaceus. The sequence goes on from JAQGAI010003915.1 coordinate 5,122, forward strand.
CCCTCCTAAAGCTATTAGCGTGAATCTGACAGCACGAGCTTGCTTCTCTTGGTCCTTTTTCCTTTCTTCTTCTTGCTTTGCCTTTTCCTCTTCCTTATCAACCGCTGATGACCTTAGAACCTGTAAGGTACACATAAAGACAGAAAATCAGACATACTGCATACTAATATCAACTATGTTTATTTAGATAACTACAACTGCAACAGATGAAATGTCAAGTTTTACCTGATCTGCTAGTCCTAATCCTAAACTAGAACCGCTTGGTTTTGGCGAAGGCTGAGTAGCAAAACTTCTGTCATGAAGGAGCAGCCAGGACTGACCCTTCGAAAACAGGAGTCTCTTGTTAATGTCAAAGGTATGACTAGAAACAAACAAGGATGAATATCTGGCTCCCCCGACGCCAACTCCAACATTAATTAGTTTGTAGCAGGAGGCTGTAGTAGTAGTTAAGCTTCTCGGTATCCTTCTAAACTGACTCAAGTGCCTCTTCACGCAATGCGCATATCCTCGGGAGTCCGACACAATCCACCTCAAGGTCGGTGACGACCATCTCAGTAAATAATTTATCGACATTTTGCACAAATTACAAAAAACTTGAATCACAAATCAATCATGAATCTGACGTGAGATATATTTTTGAACTACAGTCTCATCATATTCATCAGCTGATTACATAGTAACGAAAAAAAAAGTGCATATGCCCAACGTAATTAGACGGTAATCACAATAAAATCACACATCAAAAATAAAAATTGCAAATTGCGTCAGATCCTATTGTATCGTCACTGGCCACTTGTGACCCTTCAACCGTCCCAAAAGCCCAATTTGTCAACTAAAAGCATTCGTGCTTTAAAAATGCACAATAATAAAGTACATACCCTAATTGGGTGCCTAATTAATGTTTTTACAAATTCTGAAAACACTACCACGAGGGTTTAGAATTTAGATAATTTTCGCAAAAGCAAGATCACGAGAGAGAGAGAGCAAGTGCAAAATTCACAAAACAAAATTGTGCAGATCGAAATGAGACTCCTCCGGTTTCTCAAAACCGCCTTGTTCTCTTTTCAGTCGGGGTGGATGGTGAAAGAGCTGTAATGCATGTATGCAGATGGGAGGGAAGAGATGGGGCCAGGCAAGGCAGGCCAGGACTAGGGCCGAGTAGATGGATGGAGAAAAATGAAAAGTCTTTGTTGCAAGTTGCAATTGCATGGCTTTGTCTGTGAAACTGTTTTTTAAACTTTAATTTGGAACTAGTTAGTTACTTTACTTCATATACATACTACACGTAATTTTTTTGCTCATAATAAATACATAACTGCAGCTTTTTTTAAATAAAGCCTTGAATTTGGCAGCATCCATCCTTTGCCATTTGTATCATAATAATATTTGCGATAGATTCCCTCAGGTCCACCACAGAATAATTAAACCTGTGTGTGTCTTTGTGGCTCTCTTCCCTACTTTTGTCTTGTCACTGTTGTCTAGTTTCCAGCTTGGCCAGGATCTTGCTGTTTTTTAGCGGCTCCTCCACCAACTTTGACATTATCGGTGGATTCGGATGTATACTGCGACGGTTCGGTGGATTGGTCATAAGAACCGTAGGAGGATCCATAGGCCGTCGATTTCTTTGATTTTTTCTTTGATTTGCCACTCTTGTTATTGCCACCAAACATGCAAGGGAATGGGGGTGGGGGAGGAGGCATCATCCCACATCCACCGGGTTGTTGGGGACACATGGGAATAACCTGAGGAAAATTATTTAGTTCCAGAGTTCAAACCGCAACACCGGACAGTGCCCATCGATAAATTTATCAGTTGCTTTTGTGGTAATTAATGGGATTCATACCATTGGAAGGACTCCTCCACCCATGTTCATAAAGGGATTCATGGGGCCGCAGGGCATGCAAGGATTACAAGGATTGCATGGATTGCAGGGGTTGCATGGATTGCATGGATTACAGGGATTGCATGGATTACATGCAGGTGGAACACGGTTACAGGGATTGCATGGATTACAGGGATTGCAGGGGTTACATGGATTGCAAGGGTTGCATGGGTTGCAGGGATTGCAGGGTTTACAAGGGTTACATGGATTGCAGGGGTTGCATGGATTGCACGGGTTACAGGGTTTGCAGGGGTTACATGGATTGCAGGGGTTGCATGGATTGCACGGGTTACAGGGTTTGCAGGGGTTACATGGATTACAAGGGTTACAGGGATTGCAGGGGTTACATGGATTGCAAGGGTTGCATGGATTGCACGGGTTACATGGATTGCAGGGGTTGCAGGGATTGCAAGGAGGAGGACAACAGGGTGGAGGACAACATGGCGGAGGATAGCATGGCGGAGGACACGGCGGAGGATAGCATGGATTGCAGGGAGGCATCGTACAAGGACCACATGCCGGTGGTGGGCAACTTGATCCTCCTCCCCCAGTAGGTAAAATAATTGGTTGGATTACAGGCTGAATCTGGGGTGGCTGAGGAGGGCAATTATTTTTCTGTCCCCGTCCGTCTTCTTCTGCCAGTATTTCATATTCCTCCACATCCATATCTCTAAGCTCTACATGCTTCTCTATCAGATCCGGTGCTGGTGGCAAATCCTCCTCTGGGACGAATGCTCGCCTGTCCTTATCAAAATAGTAGACACCACTCTTTGGAGGAAGCATCTCAGAGCAATCGAAATTATCTGTATCTTCCTTTGGACAATAAGTATACTTCCTGAAAAGTGGTGGATCGAAAAATAGAATTCTTCATAGGCCATACCATATCTAGATTAAATGAGCTAAAACTGAAGTCACGTTTTGGAAAGTGTGCCACGTACCTACCCCCACAGGATGGGATACCGTTAGTGCCGTTTTTCCCATTTCCATGACCGTTCTGGTTTGACCCACACCCATGTTTGGCATTTGAGTTACCCTTCCCCCCACCACAACAACCACCGCCATGATGACCCCCACGTTTATCACCACAGCCACCATGACCCCCACCATTACTACTACAGCATTGGTCATCCTTTTCATGGAATGGCCAAGGGTCTGGACAGCTATCCGTTTGAGCATGTTTTTGGTTAAAGGTAAATCGTTGCCTCCTGCTATATTTCACAGGCTTATCTTCGACGCAGCAACAGCAACAACAGCAGCAGCAATCATCCTCCACCTTTTCAACGTTCCCACAACAGTCCACCGTATAGCAATCCATCTGATCATCCCCTCCCGGCACGAAGTAGCATAATTCCTCGAGGATGTCCACATTTTTTAGTCTGTGGGCTGGCAAATCCTTGCAATTTGGAATTTCCTTGCATTTATTATTATTATCACAACAACAACAGCGGGGAAGTGGGGGACATCTTCGGGCAACCTCTTCCTGTCCACAGGATTCCCCACAGTTGCGTCGCTGAACAACTTGCTGTTTACAGCAATCCATCTCTGAACAGTCGTTGCCTTCTCCGCATCCTCCGTAGTGAGCAAAACTCGCCAATTTCGATAATCCAGCAATTGTACAACATGGACCCGGTGGGCATGGTGGATAGCAAGGAATTTGGAAGCAGTTTGCGAAAGGGTTGAAGGGTTGACAACTCATTTGGGATTTTGACTTTGTTGATTATTTGAAAATTAGTAGCAAACGTTGTTCGCTAAATTGAAATTTGAAGATAAAACTGATGTGGATGACAAATCAAGGTGCATTTAATAATTTGTAATACTTAAAACTTTAATTTTCTGTTTGGTAAGTTAAATATTGAGAGTAAACTTTTCTCAATCAAATTGCAATTTAGTTAATTTTAGAATTAAATAACACTAGCTAATCACTAGGTCACTACTAGAAGCAGCCATGTGCAGATATTACAGAGCAATAATGTAATGATTGATGGACCACCGCAAGTGGGTATGGATAAATTAATTAATCCTTTCTGATTTTCATGATGTAAGAAGTTATGTTTTCATGATTGTTCAGTAAGAGTGAGAAAAAATTTATCGTCAAACTTTCGTTTGTAGCTATTTGCAATATTTTGCCGTAACAGGAAAAACATTGATTGCTGGATGATGAGAAGACGACAAAACGAAACGAATCCTGCTCAAAAACACTTCCATAATCATTTACGCAATGGTTTAATTACAAAAATAGAAACTTATTTCACATTGTATTTTTTAATAATCATTATCATTCAGTCGGTCGTTTATTGCTAGAACGAGCATTCTTCAGGTCTTCATCATCACTAAACAATTCTTCTAAGTCATCATCTACTGTTGATGATTGAGGAGGAGATTTGGAGAGTTGATTATAGATGCCCATTGCCTAAAATTTAAGGAGACCCATTTAATCTTAGTCATGTTGCACGTAATCATTAGGCGTTTAGATTTAAAAGAGGAAGATTTTAAGGAAGTTTCATAATACACACCTGTGACACCATTCCAGAAACATTTCCTACGTCCGACGGTAATAATAACGTGTTCGATGACTTTGCCAAGTGCTGGAAGGCAGAAACATATTGTTCAGCAACAATAAGTGACCCAGCATCCTTTCCAGAACCTTTGGAAAGTGATTTGCCAATTCTTTCAAGACTTTCTGCTCTAGCCCTTGCTTTCAAGATTACAGCATCAGATTCCCCCTTGGCGAAGTTAATTTTCTCCTGCATTTCCGCCTCTGTAAATATTAAAACGGTCATTCAATATCCTAATTTATTTTATTAGATTCAATTTAATTAGTTTCAGAGTACTGGCCATAATTCCTAACCAGATGATAGAATTCTAGCTCTCTTCTTTCCTTCCGCCATATTTATGTGAGATTCACGAATCCCTTCGGAGTCCAAAATCTGGGCTCTTTTCTTGCGTTCAGCTTCAACCTGAAGTTGCATGGCCTCTTGAACTCGAGGAGAAAGTTTGATGTCACCTTGAGTTAATTGAATTAATAGGTTATTATGTTATTAACTTACAATTCAATAATACAAATCCATATTAAACAGTTTCAAATAATAGTCATAACACTTACGGATTTCTTATCGAAGACATG
>JAQGAI010003916.1:0-10126 GCA_034696905.1 Lepidocyrtus violaceus
ACTATTTTATATTATAACCGTCTTCTACGCTGCAAGATATATTAATAGTGTTTTTGGCTGTTTATTTCCATACATAACATGTTCCTCTGCTGCGGTCCAATCAACTGGGACAAAGATTCTGTTTTCAAAAACGCATTGTGAAAGAGTGATCGTAAAAAACTTGCCCATAAAGGTAGAACCCATATTTTTTATGCATCTCATTCCGGCTACACACTATTTTCTCCTCCCCATCCCATCTTCTTTCCCCAACAACAAAAACAAAATTCTTTTGTCACATTGGATCATACTCATTTCCCTAACATCAGTATTTATTCCCCTTAACTTTTAACAGAAATGAGTTTTTTTGTTGTTGTTGAAGAATCCATCCATCCTCAATTTCCAAAGTATGTATCATTTTTCAAGGAGGCTCATATGTAGGTTGCTGCGTGCTGTCTTTGACACTAAAATACGGCTATAGTTGTTAATAAAAAAAATCATTTTAATGTCAAACACAATAGCTCACATTTATTCCCATTTTCTTGCCATTATATCCGATGCTTTAAAAAAATGAGAATGTATTCTTCTGTGTAAATGGTTCCATTATTGATTCCCCTCCATTTTAATCAGGCAAAAACATATCTACCTACCTACCTAAAGCTACGGTGCTCTGGACAAGACAGAAATGTTATACATTGCACATTTCTATGTTCATTTCATGTGTAGTGTATAATAATGCCCTTCCCTCCCCATAGCATATTACCTTTTATACTCCATCCTTCCATGAAAATGATTCCGACTACAGAAAACAGAGCCCAAACAACAGGTTACATAGTATATTTACTAATAAGTCAAGGATAATCTACAGAAATAGGATACATACTTTCTCACAAGATTCAGCTCAGCATGGGAGCGAAATTTCTATGCTCATGATTTTTATAGTTCAGTAAGCCCGTATCCCATCACAGTATCATCCCATCCCTTTCCATTTATTTCCAGAGAGAATAATAATAATTGTAAAAAAAAGTTTCTGGAAGGAAAACGTAAACTTCGCAAGAGTGGAAGGGAAAGGGACGATGCAGGTGTTTCGTCGTAATCGGCCTAGTCCCTTATTTCGTGATTTAAGTATCCAGGGACAATGCTGTCTAGATAAATGAGAAGGTACAATACATATTTCCAGTGACATCTTGGAAAACAGTTTTTATCATCCCGCTGTACCCCATACTGTACTGCCTGCCTATCAAATATTAATGTCATTATAGCCTAGTAAAAAAGAATAGAAGTTGATTGGGCAATTTTGTTGCTAATAATACCCAGGAGGGAGAAAATACGGTTAATGTTTTGGGTTGAGTTAGTTGACTGGCGTTTTTAGAAATTTATATATCCAGATAATAATGACGAGCGGATCATGATAATACACACTTATCTTGGTGATATGCTGATGCCTAAAATTCAACTACGCAGCAAGCTCCAAACAAGAAGTCAGTGAACTGGGAGGAAGTGAAGGCCGACTGTTGGTCTGCTGTTACATATGCGCATGGAATTGACTATGTGCTGACTTTTTAAAAACAGGAGAAACAGCAGTTTCTCTCTCTACACAGCAGAACGAGAGATTATAGAGCAAGAAGGAGCTTAAAGGAAAAACAGGAATCATTTACTTACGTTTGCTCATCACCTCCTTCACTTACTTAACGTATGATGCACTTAACCAAGCCATGCCATAATACTCTCGTCGTAACTCGCTACAACGCAACCCATTTTTTTACAGTTGTTTTTATCCTGTTTCTGAAAAATATCCTTGTTTTTTGGCCTGCCCTATGCATATCAACTTATCTATCTCTTAATAGTAAAACCAAAGCAAAAAAAGTAAGACGAAGAAAAGGCATAGATTTTTTTTAGAAGAAACCAAAGAAAATAGTGTCTACTTAACAAACATCCATCGTATAGCTTTTCTCTCTTCTTTATTTCTGACATGTTGGTGGTGGTGGTGGGGATGTTGATGGTGTGTTACGCTATGTGTGACATGACATAAGCTGCTCAAGCCCAGTTTGTTTTTCTCCATGGACTATTGGATTGCAATGGGATATGAGGATGGAAACGGGCGTTATTCTGGATTGTAATGTCAAATCGTGGGGCTTTCACCTTCACAGTCCCATTCCATTTCCACATGGAAATGTATTTTGGTAATATGGATGGCAGGCAAGCCATTGTGGATGATCGAACCACTGAATTTTGCAGATGGGAACCTTGTATTTTTTTATACGACGTAGTAAGAGGCTACCTACATTACATGGCCAGCAGAGAGAGAGAGAGCAACGGACTTTTATATATTATGCTTTTGTTTCCTGCATTTTACTCTCCTATATATGTATCCATGAACGAAACTTAGACTGAAACCGGCTATACCCATTACCAGCAGGAGCGAGGAGAGTTGAGAGCAACAACTGTTATTATTTCTCTTCCAGCCGGAAAAAGTGAGGAGCAATAGCTCATATGTATATGTACGTGTGGATTTACGAAGTTTCACAAAGTATAAGGTTACTTTTAATACTTTACTTTTCCTTCAACCGGTTTCTTCATGTTTTAGAGACATTCACATTCACGAAGGAATAAAAAGTCGAAGCAGTACATGCTTCATACTGGATTGAAATTATAAGCCCAATTAAATATAGAAGAATGGTTCCAGAAAGCCGAAATAACAACTACATATAAAGAGAGAGAGAGAGAAAAAAGGTCTAAATATGGGTATCAGGATTCATGGATAATAATAATTTTTTTGTTAGGAAAGCGTTGATGTTCCCAGACATTCTGCAATGGATTTACAGAAATATGACATGACATACCTAGGTGAACTTACATTTCATTTGAGCATTCTTTCCTATGTGCATGCATGCCCAGAAAGTTTTTGGGCAATAGTTTTCCCTTGATTATGCACACAGATAAAATTATTGTTTGTTGTTCAGTCGTTCTGGGTCATTGTCTCCCGTGGTTTGTTTGTTTTATGCTCGTAAAATCTGTTTATTTATATCGATGCTCATATCACAATATCGGATCAAATAGCATTATTAGCAAAAAAAAAGGTATTGAGCGAATTGGAGTGAGGAAACCGTGTTAGTTTTATTGGCCAAACTTAATGACAGACTAGTAAAAGGTTATACTTTTCCCCATACGAAAAAAATTGATTTAACATAATGCTACACATAGTTGGGGACAAAGTTGGACTTCTATAATATGATTCAAAATATATGTATAGTGACATTAGCCTAGGAACGTATGATTGTTGACACGTTGACAGTACAATATGGGCGGACATCCACTTAATTACGTCCGTACCTATTTCAAAATTAAAGCCCGTCCAGTTTTCCGTTCCATGCCTAATCAAATCAAATGCCGATAATTCGGGATAAGCTTTGCCCTACGCTTATCGGCCATCCTGTCAGTTTAAACGGTCAAAGTTAAGTGAGTTGTTTATCTGATGGCAAATATTTGATTCACATTCATCGTGCCTTTAAATGTGTAATGAAATTGGATAAGCCCCAATTTGAATACGTCAGTTTACTGTCATATGCTTAAGGTACGAGTGTAACTGTACGGTTCGGCATTCGGTACGATAAAAATAATTCAGGATAACAAGAGGGTTACATCCACAGCCATTTAATTAAGGTCAATGCCCACGTAGAGTAGAAGGTAGAATCGAGGAAATGTTTTTTCCAATTTTCTATACCTTGTCAACAAGTACGGCACGCTGGAACAAATGACTCATGTCAGCATATGTATAGTGGAAAGAAGGAAAAAATATTTATCGTAGCCCATGCAAGCAGGATGGATAGACTGAGGACCGTGATATGAATCGATGTATGACATGATGTGATATGCGATGGCATTGCAAATTGCACAATATACGCCACAGTACACACAGAAAAGTGGTTTGACAAATCACGACTATCGACATCGACTTGCGGTTTTTGAGTTGGCTCTCGTGTTTTCCAACCATAAAACAGAAAACAGGGAAATATTTTGTTTCTTCATCGTCTTAAATACTGAACAGAGGAATGAATAGTTTAAAACAATTTACTTATACACGACTGTGTCCGGTTTAGTTGTCAGCTTTATTTTATGTCACTTACTTTCGTAAGTTGCTCATTGTCAGCATTGTAATATTTAATATATGACGGCATTCCCATTGCGTTTGCATTTTGAAGCGGTGATAGCTCAAAAGTACGTAGACAGTGAAAAAATTGAATCCATAATGGTGGCTATGACTGTTCGACAAAAACGTTTCATGTGTCAGGAAGGATGATGATGAGTTGATTTGTGCAAGTTGAATTAGTCAATTCTCATTTGTCAGAATGGAGTAAAATCCAGTCTGACGACATATAAGGCAGCATTCCACTCTTCTGTTCATAAGCTCATATGTTGGCATCATATAACACACATTTTGCTCTTGACAGCTCTCGCAGTATTTTTGTTGAATGATACGGAAAAGTGGTTTGCCATTACTCTCATGTGTGGGGTGTTTATGACCAACATCTTTCATATTTCTACCCTTTTCTCGCTGCTAATCACTTTTCCATTCAGCTTCTTCCAGTAGGACACTGACTGACACATGAAAACGATGACATGCTCAAAGGGAATCCAAATGTTCAAGAAAAAGTGCTGAAGTAAGCATAAACGGTGATTTTGAAATGAGACGATTCAGTATTTCCCATAAAGCACTCATTTACTTGAAAGTTGTTTCTTTATTGAAAGCAAAATTTGCGATTCTTACGAATGATGATTGCTGAATCAGTTAAAAATACTTGTCGCTTTTACTACTAGGAGCAAAACAGTTTGAACTTTGCCCTGTAAAAAGCGACCATTACAAAAGAGATGTAAGCAAACATCCATGAATGGTTATGAATACGATTACCCTACCGATTATCTGCTTATTCCATTTAATCTATGAACCAACTACAGCACCAAGATCAGGATAGTCTAGTACGGTGACTTGCAAATGTGCATAGGTATTCCAAATCCAAATCAATAAAATCTAAAACAGCGATTAAAATTTTCAAATAAGGTAAATGAAGTATTTGAAGAAGTTGGTTTGGTTAAGGGAAAAACCTCTTTGGATGGAGAAAGAAGCACATTCATAAATTCATAAATCATTTGCTAAAAGCTTTCTTTGATTGATTTGACTGAATTCATTGAGCAAGCAGGAAGTACTGCTGAGGGGGTCAGCATGCATAAGTATGCTTCAGTATAGTTGAAACAAACAAATCGCTCATGCAAAAATGACCACTTATGGCAGCAGTTTCTTTCGCCGAAATGTTTAGTAACATCAGATAAAATGCTGCGTACTCTTTGGAATTTTGTAATGCTCATTCATGTCATGCAGGATGTATTGAATTAGATGAATTACAGACAATAAATATCCGTCACGTGGAAGGGCTGACATTTAAGTAGTCTAAATATTGGATCAATTATTTAAGTACCCCTTCAACAGTTGAGTTTCCAACTCATAATATAATCAAAATTGAAAGCAACATCATCTAAATTAGCTTCAGCAACAAAAAATACTAAGTGTTCTAATTCATTGCTCATCGTCATTCATATCACTAATCGCTCATTCAGACTCACCATCCTTCATGTCCACTTATGTAATTATGTATATTGTATATTCCTCGACTATTGTCTAAAAGACCATTTCATTTTGATTTTTTTTTGCATGAAATGTTTAACATAGAAAATGAATACTCGTACGAGGATAAAATAGAGAACAGAGAACAGCTTTACATAGAAAAATGTGCAGGCAGACGACAAAACACACGAGACTATCCGGTCTCTGAAGGCCAATCTCCTCTCCTCTCTCCTTTTGTGCACTGAAATGGTAAAGAAGGAAAAGACGCATACGATCCGCTCTACGCATGCCGATTCATTCCCTCGCATCCTTGCAAATTCTCCGTTCAAAACGAATCCAACTCGAAGAACATCAAATTACGCAGGGATTACGATTCAAAGCGAGTTGCAGGATTTAATATAAAAGCTCTCTTCGCTCAATAAACTCCTTCAAAACATTTCTAGGTAAAAGGAATGCGATACATTAAGCCACAGAACGTGACAATGAGGGATCTCCATTAAAATATATGTGCTCTTCAGCTCTGCTCTTCTAGACTGCGCCATAATTATTATCCTATTATTACCGACCTTAAACTTGTGTTCAAGGCCACTCCACATCCACGCATATCATATGAGGTGACTTACTTTCCACGAATTCCATTCCATTCTCTCGTTTTACTTCATTTATGACTACTTACGGTGTTATTGTATTTCTGCTCGGTTGATTTGATATTATTATTACAATCTGAAATGAGATAGGTGATGGTACGTAGCATGTAAGAAGCAGTTAAAACCCGTCATATTACCTATTCATCCAACCCTAAAAAACAGTATTTTATGTCAAACAATAAAAAATTATTGATCTCTATGCTCTTCTGCGTAACAGAGCAATGCCAAGCTGTCTGTCATGATTATGACGACTGGAATGAGAGACAGCAAAAACATTCCCATTTATTGCCCTTTGAAAAGAAACAACAAAGCGCGTCATCATCATCCTCATCATCATGTCAGTGGAGTTTTTAATGGGTTTTACAGATTGCATGACTAAAAATAGCTAGAAATCAATGTAGACGAATATGAAGTGTATCCAATCCAATCCATGAAACAGTCAAAACCAGACCAGGTATTATTTTTATTGTCATCCTCATAGGTTGGATGGAGCCAAAGCTCCAAGCTCTGCTGCATGGAAGATTTTTACTCTCCGCGAACTTATGTAAGCGTAATCCATTTAACGAGAAGAAGAAAAAATTCTGCGTGTCCCTATTCTCCCACTTTAACAATAGGAGGAAGCCATCCAATGCAATCCACATGCTTTGAAAGTAACGATAATAACAGCAATAAATAATTTTGCGCTATCCAAAAAACTGGCTGCTAAAAAATAAACGCTTTTGACAAAGGCATTATTAGGCTAGACGAAAAATACGCCAACAATTTACCTAGTCTATAGAATTGCAATATGTATTCACAATGTTTTTCAAGCCAAACAGGAGGATGATGATGATGTAGATGCTGGGTCGTTAATAAAACTCGCTTGATTGGAAGACCAAGGCCGTTGTCAGAGTCAGCCATCATCTCCATTCTTCTCACTTCCTCAATTAAAACAAAGCAGAAAAAACTGTTGGGATTTTAATGGTTGTTGTGTGGATGGAAGAGACAAAGTTTCCTTTTTTCCGACCCCATCGTCGTCATTCTCTCTTGATTATTGTTAACCTGCCTAACTACCTACGTGTTCCTATATGACTATACCTCTGATTTAACGCGATAATTTGGAGTATATATATTCTCGGATCGTGGAGGGGCAAACTTTCAAGAATTCCTATTACTATTTTACTTAATCATCAAAAAATTATAATTATAATTCCGCACATGTAGACATTTTCAGATGTTTAGACTTCAGACTAGACGCTATAGAGCAGAGGCTAGACTGCTGCTGTTACTTCATATGTATAATGTAAGCGTTACAGCGCTGGCTCACGAGCAAAAACCTCCTTCCAATCTTCAAGCTTATGTTCTTCCATTTTTGCAAGGGAATCCCTCAGGAATGTGCTGAACATTTTTGCAGAACAAGCAAGCACATTTTATTTCATTTCGCTGCTACGCGTACATTTCTACTCCTCAGATGGGTAGACCTGCCTGGGCGAAATTACAAGGCATAACGATGACGAACAAGTTTCAAGGACGAGGCTCGTCATGTGTCCTATAATAATAGGAGATGATGATGGGTATAATGATAATGCTAAGTACAGCGATGATTGTGAAGACTAAACTTCTCCTTTCATTTAAAAGTTGGTAAAATGGATAGGTGTACCTTCGCCAAACTTAACAATTGAGCTAAACCGTGATCTCTCGTCGTATGGCATGCTATAAAATATGATTTGGTTTTTCAACAGAATTCGTTCCGTTTAAAGGGAATTCGAAGTGGCGAGCCAGGGACCCTTGATTATTCATACCCTAATATGGATTACAGAGCACACTTTTACCATCGTCCTTCTATAATTATGTTTTGTTTGTTAAGAAATAATGGCGAGGAATTGCTCAGCATATTTTTTTCGTAATAGGAAAAGCCGGTAACAAATGGCTCGACAATATCATGTCGAAATGTTCGTCATCATCATCATAAAAATAAGCCGAGTTGACTTACTTATTGTTTAGCCTATATCTGAGCCAATAATATCCTTCTGCCGAGTTCATAAAACCAAGTTAATGACTGTCACAGAAGCTAAATATTTAAAGAGCCGGTTTGGATGAACGGATGTTGGAAGCCAGACTGTTGGATAAAGAAGCAAAATATAAATGACTCCGCGTTCATGTTGATGACGATGATGGCTGGCATTGTGTCGTATGAAAAAGTCACACTATGTGGTATATTGTGTACATGGTGTGTGGTGGCGTAATATTTATGATAATGAAATGAAATATGTAATGGAAAGATATCGCTAGACAATGCGGGCTGGCTGGATGACAACATTGCTTTAGATGGAAACTAAGCCAAGCTAACAATGCAATGGCACAATATTTACGCTCAGAGTCGTAAAAAAATCTGGGTCAGTCAGTCGCTTTTCCAGTGGGATCAGCTAGCTAGAACTGGAGATACGATCTCCACATTAGTCCATTCAAAAAAAAAAACTTTTGTAATACGTATTGAGAAATGCTGGCCGACCGACTAGAACTAATAGAAAAAGAGGTGATGATGGTGGTGGCTGGTGGTAACTGAAGCCAACAATTTGTGTCAAGTTGTCTTTAAAAAGCCGGCCTTGCTCCCTTGCTGCCTGAATGTCGAAATTGAAACTGAAATGTCTATTTACTCAAATGAAAACGTGTTGCGCAACAAATGGTAATATGGCCAGGAAACGTAAATGTGTAACAGAGGGAAGCATAAGCACAATAAAGAAAGGAAAGGAACCACCACCGCCGGTTAGGTAAGGGAAAATGAAAGCCAGAGAAAATCATTATGTAATTTTATGTAAATCTTCTCTGGTGAAAAAAAGAACATGAAAGAAAGCGAGAGGGAATTCATTAAAAAAGAGTCCTATTAAAACAGATGCAGAGATTAAGTTTTGTTTAGTAAAAAAAATACATGTGCTTTACAGTCTCATCAACATCCCTAGAGAGCCAACATAACATAACGTAAGGTAATATGTATATTGGCCACATACACAAAGTATGTATTTGCATGAGAAAAAGGTAAAGAGGAACGAGAGTGAGCCAGCAAGCCAGCCCCTTTCTTTTCCCAAGCACAGCGGCGAGCTCGAAGGAAAACCTTGCATAGGTAGGTACGTAAAACAAGTAGGTATTACATGATGATGCATCCACACACGATATTGAGGTCAACGTCGTGTGACGTCACCTAATCATCAGCTGTTAAGACTGAGCGAGCTTCCCTCCTTCCGAAGCTGATGGGTCCACCCACCCCTCAAAACTACATTGTTCAAGTTTAGCACATCTGTGAGCGAGCTGGCAAGCAAAGCAGGAGAGGTACAATGTACAAGTCGGTGCACTTGGCCACATAGCTTGAGTCATCTCAACAGAAATGTAAATACATAAAAAATAGTATGCATGCAGAGCAACCAACAACAGAGTGATGATGAGGCAGGATAGCTATAGGATCAGGGAAAACAAAGAAATGTATAGGTATGCATATCCGAGAGCCGAGTAGCTTATATCTAACCATGTTTTTCGTGAAGGGGAAAGTAACGATCTAAAACGGCATAAGATCCACAACAGTCAGGTTTGGTTCCCTAACTATAAACTCCTCCATACCGTTTTTCAGTGTGAGCAAGTCAGCCATTTTGTCCCCCCAGTACTTTCCTTGTGTAGTTTGCCGAGTAGCTGCGAAACTGGGCTGAAAGAACCAGGAACATTGTTGTAATAAACGCTATTGTATTCTACACAACCTCCCACCCACCCCTCCGCATCTTCTAATGTTTTTCAAACGCATATGCTACACCGTGGTCACGGTGGTGCCAACTATAAACAAACTAGGATTGACCGTGAAAGACCCTGACGGGTCATAAGCACCTAGTGATCTATTATATAAAGTCCATGTTAAGTA
>JAQGAI010003917.1:0-10124 GCA_034696905.1 Lepidocyrtus violaceus
CTAACGTTTGTCATTAATCCAGAAGGAAGAAGGGTCTAGTTTAATAGTTAAAGCCAAGCGCTACCATACTTATGATGTTTTGGAACTTCTCCAGCAGAGTATACATCCCTTTTCATTCATTAACATGACTGATTCATACAATTTGTCAGGGTATGCATATGGCCTTGGCTGGATTCCATGTTCTCATCATCCCATAATGAGCATCCTTTCATGTTCTTCACAAATTATCCATTCATTAAAATCTTCCCTGATGCTTTTGCTCTCATTTTCATATTCCTACTCCGCATATTCTTTTGTTCATCTCTCTCACATAATGCGCCATACATACCTCCCTCCATAAGCATGCATACGTTAACTTATTAATTTTAAAATGAGGAGGAAAACAACAAGAACAAAAAAACGGGGGAGCACAATACCCTTCCACTTCCAATAAATATCCTTTCTGTCCAGCTAATAAGGGAAATACTCCCGCTGTGGTTTTCGTCCAACCTCATTAATAATCTTTCATTGGCTTACACTATTGGTCCCATATCGACTATACCGGATCGGAACCCTTTCCCTTTCTTTCGCCCGTTTTCATCAACCAGCCACCTTCCCCATCCCATCATTTCAAGCCATCATCATCCGATCTTCTCCTCATCAACCCATCAACATCAACAACATATCAAGAAACATTTATTTAATTTTTTTGAAGGTTGATGGTTTAAAAGAAATTTTAAATGTATATTTTCCAGCCAAGAATATTTCCGAACTAGTTTGAAGGATTGACAACTGACGATGCTCAACTTTATTTTTCCAAAGAAAAACCAATTTTTTAATGATTTTTTTTCTTCCAAAAAATAAAATATTCATTTCAGGTAAAATAATAATATTTTTATTGTCAGTTTCTCAGTTTCACTTTCAATTTGAGGTTTTACGACCCGTGTTCTTCCAAGGGAGGATGAATAATGAATAATGATCCTTCTTTGCCGAAGATGATCATGATGATGATCCCTTTTTATTCCAGTTTTTATTGATGCGCACGAGGGAATCTTGTAAGGAAAAAAATTGTAACCAGAAACAAAAAAGGTGGGCTTCTTGTTTTTCCTGTGGTTTTTAGCTTGAAAAAAAGTTTACAGGAAGAAGGAGAGAAAAAAAAATTATTGCTTTCAAGCAAAGGACCCTTCGTCCCTTTCTACCCTGCTTTGGTTTCAATAGCTATATTTATGCAGTGACTTTTGACGAAAGACAACTGGCAACATTCGGAGGAGTTAAAATGAATAATAATATATGATTTAAATTTAGGCTTCTTCTAAGATGATGATCGGTGATCCCAGCTTGATATAATCAAATCATGGAAGTGAAATTGATACCAAACCAAGAGGGGGAAATGAATGCAAGTGAGCCCTCATTAAAAATCTTAAAATATAGATTAGGAATAAGTACCGACTGAGCGAGCAATGAGCACTGGAGCATCATCTTCCTCTTCTTCCATTGCTTATCTACATGTCATTATCGTTATTAAATGAGTGAGCTTGCATAACATTTCAAGTATTAATAATGCATTAATCGAAGAAAAAAAATCCAGGAAGGGGGAACGAGGAAGGGGAACACTTCACATTTTTATTCTTAATTCTAAGATTATCGGAAATTGTCCAGTAATTATTGAAAGTTGGAAGGAGATATCGACTAATTATAGCTTATCTTGCACCCCAGAATAGAACCGGAATACGGAATGGGGAAAGTTGAAATAAGTTAGGCTGAAAAATATGCATTTAATATTATAGGTCCCTACATATTTTCAAGGAGGAAGTAATGAATTAAAATTGCTCCTTAAATATAGATGAAAATGGTTCAGGTCCAAACAGACCAGAAGAGTGCAGCAGTTCAACAGAAAAAGTAAAACAATTGGCTTGGTTTTGTTTTACCAACCTTTATATAAACCCAGGCTAGGCATACGTAGAAGGGTAGCTGTGTCAGTACAGACAATAAAACGCGTGGTATGACGAAACGAAAGAAAACGCTACCTTTTCCCATTCACAAGATTACCTGTTGCTATCCTTCCTGTGTAGAATCATCATCATCTCATGATGAAGATGATCAGTTTTTGATGAAGTAAGTCCAGAAGAATGAGAAAAGGGATGCTGCTGCTCTTTCTTGATTTTTTTTGAGACGGGGATGAAAAGGGGCCCATCCTTGCTCCTTCCAAGTCAGTTCTTCACGGAGCTTGCTAGACTTCGGACGAAGACGGGAAAACGTGTACGCTTACTAAAATAATAGAATTTTGTGTATTATTATTATTTTTATATATTACGTAACAATACGAGTTTAAAACCAAGTATACCTGCAGATCTCTTTACAGAAAATACAAAAGTTGTTCAATTCAATAGGAAAACGAGTTTGAAGATTTTTTAAAAATTTATTTTTAACTGGAAAATCTGAAAGTGATTAAATATGACAATGGAGGCCTTGCTAAAATCGGAAAAGGTGGAAGACTTCCATTATAACAACAGCTACTCCACAATGTTGCTTGGGAGTGGTGTCGGGGGTGACGGTGTCATGAACAAGAGTTGTGATAGTGTCGATGTTATTGAGAGTGACGTTCCATCCCACTACCAGGAACAGTTATCGTCCCACGCCAACTTATTCCCAATGATGGGGCTCCTTCTCGGCCATCATCATCATAATCAACATCCTTCGCAGGAAAAATTGTTTTATGACATGCCCTCATCTTACCCCATTTCTTATGCCCCGTATCCAACGGAAGTGAAACAGGAAATGGGCTTGTTACCTCCATGCGACTTCACAAAGGTTTCCAGCGTTGCCTTATCATCATCCTCATCCTCCGTCCTGGATTCCCAGACGACTTTGTCTCCAGTCTCAATTCACACCTCAGACATGATCCCTGACAGTAATGAAAAGGATTATGCCCAAAGTAGTGGCCAGTTGTTTACAGTGATACCGAATGACTCCGAAAATATCACACCGCCCCTCCCCCCAGCCTCAGCCCAATTGAAAAAGTCAAAACGAGCCCCAGCAGGAGCCAAGCGTGAAAAAAAGTCAAAGAAATCATCCTCACCACCATCAACCACCACTTCATCAACACCCGGAACAGAACAAAAGCCGAAACGTGTCAGAAAGACAAATGGGCCGGGGAACAAAAGAAAGAGCACAAAAGGCAGCAAGAAGGATTGCAAATCCGCCAACAATAACAACAACAATGACGACTGTTTTTCCACACTGGAGATGGGCGTGCTCCTTGTCAAATCCTGCCTGGATAGTGTTTACAGCGCGATGGAACACTGCACAGATGACCAAGAAGAAGATGATATGATGGAAGATGATGAAAATTCCATGCAAAGCGGAGACCTATCCCCTTCCCCATCATCATCCTCATCGGGCAAAGGAAGGAGAAGAAAGTCAGAGGTAAGCTGAAGTCAAAAGACTGCTACTCGAACAAAAACCCTTTAATTAGCAGTAACAATACCATTCATTAATTTATCGCTTCGTCGAGCACATAAAACAGGATGATCCACTTTGCTTTCCACCTCCTTCCCAATCGATAATTTACACTCACTGCTCATGTCTTTACCTGATATTATGCAGATTGAAAGGGAACAATTGCAGTTTAGAAAATGAAGTCATTAAAAAGATGTTCACAAATTGTGATCATATCATATCTCGGTAGGATAATAAATGTCAACAAGTTTCTGTTCCTTGTTCTCCCATCCATACCAGAGCAAACCAAACCAATGGATAGATAGTTAAATCCTTTCCATATTTTCAGCCAGCCAGCATAAAGTTATGTAATAATTTTTGTGCAAGATGAAAATGAGAGTGTCCTTCTGGCATGGTCATAATTCTTGTTTGGGTAAAAAGGAATGCCCAAGGCACCAGCATAATCCTGTCATTGCACCTGAGCCAGACTTGCAGTCAGCTCCAGTTTTCCAGTTTCGAACGAAACTGATCCAAATTATTTTTTCCTCTCTCTCAAGTCAGGAATTATGCAGGCCCTGAAAAATATTATGTAAAGTGGATAGACTCATTCCACAAAATAATAATGACAGTATAATACGGGCATATAAGAAGGTAATCATTACTTGAAGAAAAAAGCGATAACCAATCCCATTTCTTTTTTTTTGAAGAGCCGCACCAGATAAGATTTTCTAAGCCTAGATACGTCATAAAAAGCCCATCTCTCAGCTCATATCCATTTTCATCATTGCATTGCAGAAAAAAATGTTGATGATGATCATTGATCATTATCATTATTTTCTTATGCTCCCTGCTAATATAGTGGGAGAAGGTATTGACATGTGAGGATCAATGATTTTGCAGTGATCAGTAGCCAACTTTTAGTCAGCCGAAGCCACTTCAATTATCATTATTTTTTTAGTTGAGAAAAAATATACCAATAAATCCAGCATCGATGAAATATTATGTTGAGCAGGTTGAGTTAAGAGTTTTCGGATTTCACATATCATTTATGTGTAGCCACAAGGTAATTGTAGTAATGAGCGGCTTCTTTTTTTCTTGCGAGGTTCAGTTTCATTGATGGGATGATGTAGCTTAGGTAAGCTTGTGTATTGCGGGGCAATTAGCAAGCTGTTTCCCCTTTGTCGGTTCGAATTCAGCATATTTGTTTGATAGGCCAGGGCCCATCATCATATCCTCATCATTCTGCATAAAAAGTTTGAGACATTTATTTTGTAAAAAAAATAGTTTGCTCAAGGAATTGAGGATTATTTGCTTTAACTTTTCCAGTCCATCTAACTTTACTTGTTCGAGGTGGAATTTTGTTTGTTGAAGCGGAGCTTCTGAAAACATCGTACATGTCTTGGTGATTTGCATATTAATGAGGACAAATTGGTTTGGCAAGGGAAAGGCGGTCAAGAAGTGGTAGTGAATGAGCTTACGTTGATGTTTTTATGTTTGCATCTTAAAAATAAATCTTTACTTTTTTCTGTTCCATAGGCCAATCCAGTGGTGATGAAGAAGCGGAGGCTAGCCGCAAATGCACGTGAGAGGAGACGAATGCATAATCTCAACGTGGCCTTTGATAAGCTGAGGACCGTTCTCCCGAGCATTGGGAAGGACCAGCAACTCTCGAAATATGAAACGCTTCAGATGGCCCAATCCTATATCCTGGCGTTGTGTGATCTTCTCGACTAATCAAGTCTAGGAGGAAGATGATCCAGAAGGAACCTGTACAGGGAGAAGAAGAGCTTGGAATTGATGTACATTTATTACTGTAAATAATAATGAATATATTTTCATGAGTTTTTTAATGGAGTAACAGTTTCCATCCACGAACAAAAAAGAGTTGAGTGTGTGTAGATAAATAATAATGGTGATATGAAAGATATTATGTATAAAAAAAATAATTGCTCAATTTACCTTAATATGTTCATCATATCCTGAAAACGATATTTTTAATCTGGAGTATTACAAATTACATTTTTTTAAAGAAAATGAATTGTGCCATGTTTGTTAATGCACTTATGCCTATATGTAACTGTGTAACTGTACTTTTTAATCATAATCAATCATAAAATTATTAGACAATTGGATTGTTCTTGCAGTTAAAAAAAACAAATACTTAATCAAACCATTTATTCCTTTGTTACAGCCTTACTTTTTTATCACATGATAAGCCCACCGTTGAACTTACAATTAGATTATTTGCTCAAAACTGACTCGCGTGTTTTATATTTTTTGTAGTTTTGTTGTTTAAAGAAATAAAAATACCTTTGCGAATTCAAAGAACATTCTTTCAGAAATTCAACCTGATTTCATTTTCATTTACGGTCATCTTTCACAATAATTTTTGAAATGGCTGATTATGGTAATGCATCTACATTTCAGATTTTTCATTCATCATCAAACGATTTTTTGATTTCAAAAATTATCTATCAAACTTTTGCTACAGTGCATAAATTCGTTAAACCCTCAAAATTTCGTTGTCTCAATTCCGATGGCTGATCAATGCGTTTTCCACTGAAATTAAGCTCAAATTAAAATTAACGTTTGATTGCAGTTATTATTTTCATTTTTGGTAGCATTACTGAAAATGCATGAATCTGGGTCAAGCCTGGACCGGAATACAAATTGAATTTATATTAGGATCAAAATACTGCTCCTGATGATGATGAACCCTTTCCATCAGTCAGGTTCTTCATTTCCCAACTCGGGACTGGGACTTGGTACTTTACTCGGGAATTATAATAAGATTACACGAGTATAAGATGTAATAGGGCTTTATTTATCTATCGTGACTGACTTGTTTCTGACTCAAGTGAAGTTTGATCATGTTCATGTTCCTCTCTTTCTGGAGAAAATTCATGGTCTGAATGAAGAATTACAAAAAAGGGTACTTCGGCTCAAAAAATAGAAAAAACTCAACCGCAACCAATTCCCTTAATTCCTCCTCTGACTTGACCGTCGTCGTCATTCACCCCGCCGTAACCACTTTAAAGGAAATCTTTTCGGAGGGTACGTGGGATTTGGCTCACGACCACGACCTCCTTAGTCCTTACCCACTATCATCCAATTACTCCACAGTTTATTAACATTCACCCAGCATCTACAATAATACATTGTTTCAGATGGAAATTATTTGAGAAAAATAAAAAGTGGGAAATCCTCCAAAATTTTTTGTTCTTTTCTCCTCCATCCAGATTCTATTTCTGTGGTTTGGCTTGGCTTGAGCCTAATTTTAAGACGTGTTGAATGGACAGTGTTGAAAGATATGGTGACGATGATGAGCTTGATCGGATTTATATTCTGATCTCTGGAAGCGTTCCCCCTTTTTTTTTCTTATAAAAACCTCCCATCATTATCAATATCGTAAGCAACATCAACAATAAAGTGTGGTAGTAAATGGGGCACTTTACAGGGGGAAATAACAATTTTCAGGGAGAGGAGCAAGGTTCGAAATTGCTTATAATTAGAGCAGTTCTTATGGCGTCATTTTTGATTTACCGGAATTTTGTTGTAAAATTGACGCAATGTTAAAAATAGCTTGGAAATTTTCTTTGTAGAAATTTTATTTATATAACTCTCGGATTTTAGGTATAAAAAGACGAATTCCTTGGTCGACATCGCAAAAAAATCATCAATGAGATCGAGCGCGACTGCCATTTAACTAGGTCGCAGTGACTCAAAAACCTTGTGAAAAATTTCGTTATAAAGGCAAATACTCACCATAAATGAAAATGACTTACATATTCTTATTGCCCAACAATGAATGTAACAATGGATTAAAGGATTTTTTCGTGAGTAAGTTCAACATCCGGTCTGTTGGAACAAAGGAGTAACTCAGCTCCACTTCCAATTTCCAGTTTCAGCCCCGCCAACAACAAAAAGAAAAACTAGAACAGAGGATAGGATGAATTATCATGAGAGCCAACTCCACTTCCTCTCTTGCTCTTGTTCTCTCCTCGTCATCATCATATCATACCCATCCCATCATCATCATCGTCTTCGTCATCCTTAAATTTTTTACATGACTAAATGAATTTAACTGTTGTTTGTTTGTTGGATATCACACCAGACAAGGCTGCACTGACATGACAAGCAACAAGGAGCTAGGATAAGCACTACTCCTGCTTCTCATCATATAAGACGTAATATACTACGCAAACGCAATTGCAAGAGCAGCAACGCATAAACTATAACAGAAACTGAGAGCTGCTGTAGTAACTCCTCCAAATTCAACTGGTAGTATCGAGTCTGCCACCTGAACTGAATGGGAAAAAATAATAAAAATTGTAGCAAAGAAAGGAAACGGGAGGATTATATTGGCCACCTGTTACCAAACTTTTGAGGGAAAATCAGTCGTATTCCACCATCCATCCTCCTACATGGATATAACTTATGTTGAAAGGCAAGTATGGATTATATGCATTTTTTTAAATATATGAAATGAACCGAGTTTATTTGCGCTTCTTCCCGTGTGCCTTGCCATATGTCAATTTTGTTTGGCTTATGTCTTCTTGTCTTATCTGCTCACCTTTTTCCTTTTCAGCTTTTCGACATCATCAACAGATCTAGATCCACTCCATCCACTCACTCATCCCCGATCATTTCATCCTCGTTCCTTTTTAATCGTAAAACTTTTAACTTTGAGGGATATCGGAGCAGAAGGAGTAAACAAGTTAAGGCAACAGATGCAGATGAACGGGCATGAGTTAAGGAGCTCGTTATATGGATGTATGTATTGCGTAGTTTAAAAAAGTTTTTAAAAGAGAATTTTATGGATATGGTATGCATAGTGGAAGCTCTTTCTATTGTTGTTTTGATTACTTTGATGCTCAAGGCGTGCGACATGGCATCATCCTTGCTGGCACGCGACTTCAAAAAAAAACCAAATCATCCCTTATCTTTCACCCTCCCTGGAGGACTTGAGCCATACGGATCATATTTGAATATGGATAGATAGACACGGAAGAGAAAGGTAAATTGAATGAAAGTTTTAAGATTGAATGAATGAAAAAAATATTCATTGTTTGAAAGAAGATTGGAAAGATGAAAAAATACACTGGGGCAAGTTGAGGCCAGAAAATGTAAGAAGCCTTTTGAAGAAACGAGATTCAATTCAATCGATACCATTTTAATTGGAAGGTCGTTTAGAAAATTGCTTTAAAAAGTGGGTTCAAAAATGCTTTGAGTAATTATAATTAAAGTGAGGCGAATAGGTGGTTATTACTATTGCTCCATTCCGATAATTACAATTAGTTTAATGGACTTGTTTCAATTCTCATCACGTTTTGGGTTTGGCCCTGAGAGTTGGCTTAAAACATCTTGAAAGATCTTAAAACAATTGACCATTTCATCCGAGCAAAGCTGCTGCTGCTCGAAATGATTGTGAAGTAGCTTGCTGTCTTTTAAATTGGAGCAGACTTCGGCATTATTTTAAGGATTAGCTCGGTTGATTGTTGATGGGCTTAAATCTTCTCTCGAATTCGCAGTCGAGCAGGCAAAGTAAAACGAAATGGATCATGTCATGTCATGTCAACATCCTCACATATTACATCACAAAACTTAATGAAAACGAATAATAATTCAATGGTCAACAATGGGGTGCCGTAATAAACATAATCATAAGTTTTAACGTGTTGAAACCTTAACTGCTCAAAATCCTACAGTAAAAATCAATTACACTATTGAACTGCCCACCGAATAAAATAATGATAGTGCGTCTTCCTTAATGCATCTTACTTCGTCCATCCTCATTTCATCCAGCTTTCAATCCAACAATAAATAAATTCAAAGCTTTTTCCTTTCCCTCCTTGTCCAGAGCTTTGTCCAAGTTTACAATTCAACAATCCACATAAATGTCCAGCAGAGAGGAAACTGCCCCCATTTAATTTTGAGAATGAAAATAAAAGTCAAAAAGTATTCCAATTCCAAAGATCGAGATCCGAAAAAGTGCCCCTCTCTCGTCATTTTCTTGAGAGTGTGGAGTGCGTGTGGCTTCCCGTTTAATAAACAAAATGCTCCAGATATCCCATTCTCATTACAATTTTCCCCAATAACCATATCGAACATCAAAACAGACAGCGATAAAATTCGGGGATGACCATTATCATTCACTAGAACAGCCATAAAAAGA
Source organism: Lepidocyrtus violaceus (assembly GCA_034696905.1). Lineage (NCBI taxonomy): Eukaryota > Metazoa > Arthropoda > Collembola > Entomobryomorpha > Entomobryidae > Lepidocyrtus > Lepidocyrtus violaceus. Next base: position 9,593 of record JAQGAI010003917.1, read on the forward strand.
TCCAGTTTCCTACATATGTATATCTTTCCCTGATTATATATGTTGATGGTATAAACATTTTTATTGCAACAATTCCAAACTCTCCCGTCGATTTCATGGAACTAGGGAGAATAGACGTGAGCGCAGTCATAGCGCTACTGGCTATACCTGGTATACATTTTTTCCTTTTATTTTGGCTCATACGATATGATAAGTAAGTAATGTGGACCAATAACTTTTGAAAATGACCTTTTTTTTCAAATTTTACTCCCAATTATTGCATTGTTGCTTATTGTTGGCCTGTAATACTGCCTGCAGCTTGAAATGGGGTTCGGTCCACCACGGCTTCTCCCGGTGCTTATCACCATTCCACCTGATCATCCCTTGATAAATGATTATGGCCGAGGCGTTAAAGGGATTAAAGTGGACTTTTTTTGTACTTGCGCTATTTGGTTCACCGGTTAAATTGCACCCATGCCATGCTACTCTAGAGGAGAGCCCATGAAAATGTTTTTCATAAAAAAAAATCAATTTCTTCGAAGACAAAAGTCCG
>JAQGAI010003918.1:0-10124 GCA_034696905.1 Lepidocyrtus violaceus
AAAACTCCACCTTACAGCAAACGGATTTCAGCATCGTGATCAGCGTTAAAAACTGATTCAGATTGCGTGTTTCGTTTTTCTGGAGGCGACTATAGGTCGGGACCCTTCCCGCGTTAGCTGCTATTATTTGTTTGTTTTAGGAAGAGTTGCTTCTTACATAAAAAATCGTTACATGATCGCATGTTGGTATGGATCACGTATTGCTTTGAAGAACAACTTCCACTTCTCGTTTGAAAGGAAAAGTTGTTTAACAACAGAAACAGCAAACAAGATCAGAAATCAAGTTTGAAAGCTACATCAGGTGCCAGCTATAAGCTAAGCAGGCGGGCTACCACCACCACTTTTTCTATTGCCTGCCTCTTTAAAAAGCAAAAGTGAAGAGTATTGAAAAAGGATTTAGTATTTTGTTATCCATTCCAACTCGATTACTTTTCTGATGTAAAAATTGTTGACCACGTGCCTTCACTTTCGCCGGCATTGTCATTGCCATATACTCCAAAAATGTTTCCAGTAAAGCAACAAGACAAAATAAAAAGTTTGTACACATTCCAGAGAATAAAGTCAAAAGTAGGGCGTAGTGATATTTTTCTTGGACCGATTTGATATTGGTAGTGAAATATTTTAGTTGCAAAAATATCATCAAGAGAAAGTTAGGTTAGAAACAAGGTATACTTCACTTGCTTGAGTAGCTGGAAGGAACAGCAACGTTATCATTTATCTGCAGGAAGACTGGATCTTGTAAACTCTAACTGTAACTGTAGTGGGAGTTAATATTGATGAGACATATAAAATGAAAATTCCATAAAACGTTTATTTCATACGAGAAAATGATTACAAGTGGAACTCGACTGCAGGCTATATAGTCTATCTATATACTTGATACACACATACACGTATCTATTTGATTCGACTGGGAAATCGTAGATAAGTTGCGCATATAAAACCGGACACATTCCATGTTTGGCTGTCCGGTGCAACCGGGATCCTGCAGTGTAATATTTGCTGCCTTTTTCATTTGTTACAAAACTTCAGCCAAACAATCCAAATTTATTCTTTCCATTTGTAAGGTTGTACTTCTTGTCCAAACTCCATTCTCAACAGATATTGCACCACTACTGCTACTTTTTACTGTTTTATACAATTCCAACCAATTTAACTTTAGACCTACCCAAACAACGTTATCACGATTTTTTTTTTGTAACTGAAAAAGAAATGGCTAGCTCATATCCCACATCTGACTGGACAAATATAAAAATTCTGAGAAAATACGTACTTTAACATGGAACAGAGGAAAACACAATAACTATTTCCCAACTGTGTTCTCAAATTTCGTTCACACACCACGAGAAAACACAAGTTTTAAACTACAACTTTGTACATTAGACATTTTATTCCACCTTCAACCATAGTCCATTTTTTATATTTTAGTTTACAAAGACAAGTACAAAATCAAAGACACCATCAAAACACTTTTTTCTTGGCACAGCCTGCACAATGGAAGCATCATCATGGCCTGAATACTTTTGTCTCGTACAAAACTTTCCCCGCTCATTACCAGCAACAACTGCAACCAAATGTTTAACTAGAGGCTACCCTAAAACACGGAAGAATTAATGCGGAAGCGTGACGGAGACACGGGAAAGGGAACATCAACACATGTACTTTACGTTATATACATTTGCATAGTTTAGGATAAAATTCCCCACACACAAAAAAACTTCCTCTGGTTTATTACACGCGTAAATGCGTTCCATCCGCGTTTTTAAACACGCATTCCAGAAAGACATAAACTGGAATAAACATGAAGCATGAGGGTAATAATTAAGTGTCGAAAAACGAGATCGTTACTCTTCCCTGTCGGGAGGCTCACTGATAATGCATAATTTCCCCCAGTTTAAACCAGCTCACATTTGTACTGGGAATTTCCTGACTTGTATCGTAAATTAAATCTATTGACATATGGCACGATGTAAAAAAAGAAGTGCAAAAAAGGATTCGACATACCCCATTTGTTGTGTTGAGATCTCTAACCGTAAAGCAATTAGAGTTGGGCTCGAAGGCCAGCACTGCATGACGTTTTTCCACTGATGGAGCCTAAAATTGATAAAAAAAAGTCAGTTTACTAATCAGTCAAAAAGTCAAAGCACCTTAAATTCACATTCCATAGGGGTAATTAGCACCAGGGAAAAGGGAGAATGGATGGTTTTTAAGAGAACAGGATGTTTCAAAGGGAATGACATATTTTGGTTTTCAGATGAGTAACTGCTCCACTTTACATTAACGCGGTTTATACTATTTTAAATGAACTACTAACTGAATTTTTCCTCTCTCCAGATGCAAACTTGTAAGTGCCGGAATTTGGTGAAGTTTGCTTTTCCTCTTCCTGCTTATTGCTAACGCTCTCTGCACTTGAGCTGCCTTGAAGAAACTTGAGTCGTTGTGCCACAATATTTTTTGGAATGACTGTAGCAATCTCTTGAAGAAATTCTTCCTCCGCTAGTACAGTGGATGAATTGGAATCTCGCCGGAGGAACTCTGGCAGACCGACAGAGTTCAGTACATTTGATGCTTCGGTCCAAGCCATTTTTTAAATGCGAATAATAATGATAAAGAATAGAGTTTAGGATGGTCTTGTATATTCCAATAATAGCAAAAAGGTTTCAGCCAAACGCTTTCTGCTTTATTTATTTCCACTGTCCCTATTTTACGATTTTTTGTCCAACCAAATAAGGCAAAACGGCAGAAAACACAATGGCGAGCCGTTGTCGTATTTTATAGTCAGGTTTCAACAAGATCACTGTCACGGTCAGCACTCTAAATATATCATGATCCCGTATAAAATATAGCACTGTGCACCTGGCTAGTTCTTTTGAGTTGGTCGGTTTTGTTTTTGCTGCTGCAAGGCAATGTAATACATTTTACTCTGGAAATGTTCTGAAAACAAATGAGTGATGGCAATGGGCAAAATTATTTTCTTCTTAATTTGGCAATTTCCTTTTTTTACAACTTGAAATATATCTTTACCGCTGTAAAACAGTTTGCGAATGAATGTCCCGTGTAAAATTTGCATCTGAACAACTTTTTATTTCGAAACAAACTAACTTCACTTGCTTTCTTGTGCAATTGTTAACGCCTAAAAGCACAGTGGAAAAGAACAATCGCAACTGTCGAGAAAGGACACCTGATCTGAACAATAACTTTGCAGAAAAAGGTCAGCAGACTTAAGAACAGAAAGAGTAAAATATGGACATAGAGCAATTAGCAAAATTTCCTCCTTCACTTAACTTCACTTGCTTCAATTTGAAATACAAAAGAATTTCTTTTAATGCTTAGCAAACAGTTTTGCAAGACGGATGATGAAAACTCGTGCAGTTTATCGTAATGAATACAAACAGAATATGAGCATCCTTGCTAGGAGCAAAATGAAGATGCTAGTTTTGGAGAAGATCTGTATCATCATTATATTATCATATAATATGCATCGTCAAACAAAAACTGTCAATTGAGTGGGTTTGTGGGCAAGGTTAACCATTTTCATAATAAAAGTATTCAACACAACGCATACCCATGCAAGTAGGAGTAGCTCCAAATTCCAAAGCAAAACAATCAGTAATAACCTAAGTTATGAAGATGATAGTTTCTAAACAGCTAACTCAACATTGGACATGATACTAATGCCAAACTCCAACCAAATGCTGAATGCAAGACTGGCCATCACACGCTCATCCTCCTCGCCATCAGTATGAAAACTCAAATAGGTAGTAGGTAGGCTCCTTCCTATTTTTCAGTTTCGCAAGTGGATTATTAAAGTGAGCCCTAAAAGGAGTAAAGATAATGAATACGCCAACATGAGATATAAGCTTTCATATGTGGCATACAGCAGTTCTAAATTGGAATGTGGGCTTCCCTCAAGTTGGTCATTAGAAGGAATGCAGTCGCAGTCGGTGGAATTCGGAAACCTGCCTGAATCAAGATAAGATGGCCCAAAATGTATCACAGCAAATTGGATCAATTTGCATTTGCACAACAGCATCCATCATAACAATGCAGCTAAAAAAGACACATAATTGAGAAAATCAAATCAAAATTACAAAATTGCTGGCCATTGCAAGTTTCTCATTGTTTCCCATTTGTAATTTTATCAAATAACATAAAACGACCAAATTAAATTATCCTATCACATTACAAATCTTTGGTTTTGAACGGAGGGATCTCTATTAAGTACACCTAATACTGCAGTGAAGGCTTCAGTCGTCGGTCGTTTAGTCGAAGGTTTATATCTGCGATGAAGATGATAGTGTGGCCAGCTGAAAACTGCAAGGAACACTCTAAGGAGGGAACAACAAGGATCATCATCATTTCCATAAACATGATCAATAACATTCAAAATATGGAGATGCTACATAAACGTAGCCTACACACTCTCTCCTTAAAAAGTACTCCGCAGAATGGTTGTCAAGTTCAGGTTATTTTTGCAAACAAATGCGCAGCACTTTTTAGAGGGTGCGAGCGAAAACATCATATCAATCAGGAACAACCGAGCCACCGCCGCCATGCCATCATTCTCATCCACCCCTGATATTGGGAGCCTTTCTAGTCACATAGAATAGGACAAGACAAAGGAGACCCTACAACAACAAGCCTTCTTCTGTCCATGATTATGGTATGCTCATTTGCACTTGAATGATATGAACTCCTCCACCTGCACCTGTACCATCGGTTAGTACAGGTGTACCAGTTGGTAAAAATATCTTGATTGCTGGTAACGACAAGAAGTTTTACAAGTTTCTTACAAGGGTATAAATCCTTCTTTATTCCTTATGCAAAACTATGGTACATTTCTATCGCATATCAAAACTTTTAACAAAAGTATTTTGCAGCGTTTTTAAAATTCGTTCTTAAAATATAAAAATGAAAATTTTTATGTTCAAATTTAACCACCTTCAAATGCTGATGCGGATTCTATTCTTCATCTCGAAGAGGAAATCTTACTATCAACCGGCATGACATTCGAAACGCCTGTCCATTTCACCATTTTGCGTCATCCCAGGATTTACAGCTAACGCATAGCAATAAAACTTTTAAGGCCTAAAGTACATCACGCAATAATTTTTGATTTCATCATAGAAATTGCATAAAACTCTTTGATACATGGCTATAACTAATTTGCTAAATTGTTAATACAGTGAATTCGCACATCAGCAGAACAACAAATTGTGGGATACAATGATTGTAACTTTTTTTCTTCATCCTCATTTCTTTTAGTCGTGAAACGTGACTCATCCAACCATTGTATCGTAACAGAATCCTTTTAAAGTTCCACCTTCTCTCAATGATAATGGCGGTGACCATACTGACCATCTCATAAATTATTTTTTTTGCAATAAAGTCCCCATTTTCTCACAATTTTACCAAAAATAGGATCCCTTCTCATCATAACAGCAGGTTTCTGCAGTTAAATCCAAAACAGGAACAGTGCTGTCCTGTGACGATCTCTCAAGTGATGGATCCGTTGTGGTTTCCAATTTAATCAAATGACAAGCATTTAATCAGAAACCCTCAACAGTATTTTCTGCTTTTTTATGCCAAATAATTTGGCTTTCGCCCTAACTAGCTACTGACATGGACCTTTCCGATCATTTATCGTTTCAATAATTGATCTCTACCAAATCAACAAACCCACCAATGGTGCATTAATGACTTGGGTCACTCATTTCTTCCACAGGGTCACTTACAATGCCGAGGTATCTTTCTCAATCAAAATATTAAATACACATCACCTTAAGTTCATTTTATCAAATCAATCTTATTTTAGATTTGTCATAAATCACAAATTGATTCGCATTCCAGCAATCTTTTCGATTCTTGTAGGTATGCAGTCAAAATATGCAAATAAAAAAATGAGTTTATTTCTCCTGCTGAGATGCCATTTTCGATATCGAATGATCAGATCTCACCTTGCCCAAACCCACAAGCTGAAAGATTGTAAAATACGTACTTGCTTCATAGAAAGCATCTCCTCATTAACGAAAAGTATTTACCAGCGTGAATAAAGTGTCGCTGACATAGGACTGCCTATTTACAGAAAGTTGATTGTCTCCCCCACTTCACACAATGAAAAAGGCAGGAAGAGATTGGAAGATGCGGTTCTCATGTAGCTATCCAACTGCAAATTTAATAACCTCCCTCCTCATCAATTACAAAAATAAGGAAGGTGATGCTGATGCGATGATGATAGTGATATGTAGTGATGATGATGCTACCATTTTAATTCATTGGTTACTGTTGTGGCTTCATAAAAGCTTTTATCGTTGGCCATCCATCCAATCCCATTATCATTGATGAAAATGAATGAAGATGGTGATCATGATGATGATAATCAGAAAGTGCATCATCCTTTTTAAAGGCACACCTCTGTCACGCAGTCACGGTTAAAACAGTTCATTTCACCATTTATAATTGCACTATCATGGCATTCTTACCATTATTATCATAGAAAAAGGTTATAAAAGCCTATGTTTATAAATCCTTTCCCTCAACCACATATTACTACATTGCAGGTATATTTAGTTATGCAAAAAGAGGTAAATAGACTTGTCATGAATAGCGATTAAGGGAGGAATACATTATAAAAATATGACGGGAGGAGGAGAGGGCACCGTATATCAGTATAAGTGTAGACGGGTTATTTGTGTGTCCTACCCTATCGCGTTGATGCTTTCAAGAGAAAATCATAACCTTTTTGCAAATAGTAAAAAATAGGCAAAACTGTAAGAAACTGTTTTCGCTCTTCAGGATATTTTTTACAATTTTTTGAAATTCTATAACCTGGCCAGATTTAAACTTGAAAAAAAAAAACAGATATGTGTTTTATGTTTTCTTTAGGTATTTTTTAAACATGGGTTTGCTTATTTCTTACGGTCTAGATTAGAGGGAAAAGATCCATGTCAAGGTTTTGCTATTTTTAAAGATTTAAAAAAATCAACTGCATATTGAAAAGCAAAAGAGTTTGAACTGGCCATAAAAATTAATTTTACAACATATAGAAGTAAATTGCGAATCTGGATTGAATTTTGAAAAACTATTGAAGAACGAGACAGACCAGATCGGTTCGGTGGAGGTGCTGATCCCCACGTTGCACTTTTTGGAGAGTTGCCACTTGATAATCCTTGAAATTTTAATTATATTTTGGTGGATACATGCTGACTACAGTGTGTGAATGCTGCATATACATAAATCCACTCCGATAAAATGAGTAGCCGCTGTGAAAATTATTTTCTCACTCGATTTTTCAATGAGAGATGGCAAGATCAGATCAATATACTTGGCTGTCTTTTAAAATTGGAACAGAAATGAAAAAGAGAGAAAACGCATTGCTACGAATGATTTTTATTCGAAGACGAATGCTCCTCATGGTTTATGAGGCCTGACAGTTGACAAGCAGTTGCATTTTAAACTAATAAGATAATAATCAGATGACATGGAACGATGAAGATGTCAAGCAGACTGAAACAGAAAGAAACTTCCAGAAATGCACACGCATTCACTTAAGAAGGACACAGGATTTATGAATTGCTCTCATATACGCTCATTATTCTGTATAATCTATTTTTTCTGGAATGGAATGGGAAGGAAGCGGAAGAGTTAAATAGGTTAATTGATTTTTAACGAACGGGATCCTCATAACATCGTATCACTTATAAAGGAATGGTTTCAAAAAATCGAAAGCAACTTGGTATAGTTTTTTTTTCTTACTTGTAAACGAATGCAACAATCGCCCTCACTCCCGATCAGGATTGGATAATGGGTACTTAAACGAAACGAAATTGTTCCCGTCCTCGGGATTAAGAACCATTGAATCTCATCGTAATCTCCCATAGCCGGAACAGATCCTCGTTGCTGACGATGCTGAATGTGATTGTAGGCATCTGAGGTTTGTGAGTTTCGTGTCCTGGCATTATTTCCCAACTCGAAATCGAGACTAGATGATCTCGCAGTTTGTTCGTCGAGGTGACTTCTATGAAACATCCTGAAAGGTTGTTGCCGCCGCCGTTAATATTGACGTTTGGAAGTACGTTTAGGAAATTCTTCTACATTGTTGCTAGCATTGCTAACTGCTCAACCGCTGTGCTGAGATAATGAGTCTGCAAAAAATAAATGTACAAAAAAGTTTGTTATTATTGAAAGAGCAGTGGTTCTTTCCAATCTCTTTTATCCTTGAACATGAACCTCTGCAAAAAAGTACATGAATGGACTGTCCAAAAAGGAAAAGGTGGATCTAAGGTTATTTACAAATTTGGGGGCTAATTTTTCCAGTCCATTGTTTAGAGCATGACGATACAAACTAGCAACTACTTTTTTTTCAAAACCTTTGGCACATTTTTTTTGTAGCATTATGCATAGATAATGCACTTCTTGTAATTGATAGGTAAGTTGGTGATCATTAAAGACCCATCTATGGACGCAGACATAACATGCACCTCGCTCCCAGCAAAAAAATAAAAGCCAAACTAGGAAAGACCGAACCACGCTTATAATTACTTGTAAGTTGATATTACGTAAAATGCCCATACATAAAATGAAAAATTCTAGACCATCGCATCAGGTCTGACATGTACGTAGCATGTTTTGTGACAGGAGATGTGCACATGTCCAATTAGTAGATCCGTAACATTTTAGTCAACATTTTGAGTTGTTTTTTCAAATGTCAGTTGGTCACTAAATGTATTGCTGCGGTTTTTTACCTTCATAAGCAACATTTTAATTAGCTTGATCGAATGACAGTCCAGTGTTTATCATTGCATTTCTGGATTTGGATTAGGGTAAAAAGAATTTCCAGCTTTCTCATCTACTTCTCCCAAAAACCGTATTCAGTTTTATTCCATGTTCAATTCCTATTGTGATCAATATCCGTTCTGACATATGTATAGTAATGGCTTTTAGAGATTGTGATTAGTAATGGAATGGTTAATGGAGGGATTATTTTACCTATTGTGTTTCAATAACGCATTAATGCATGCATAATTACAACATAAAAATGTTTGGACCATTAATTCACTTTTCATATTTTCACAGGACTATACACTTACACTTCCATTCTTTTTATCAGTACGTATCACCATCAGCACATTGTCCTCGGTGTTCATTATAATGCATTTACTACTCATTCCTCTGGTGAGATAAAATACAATCGTGAGAAATGTTGCCTTCGTCAACAGATTAGGGCTGACATTAACTTTCGGTTCATGTCAGGGGAAACCATTTTTTGGGGGAAACATGCAAACTCGGAATATTTTCATTTATTTAGAAGAACGCATTTTACTTTATTTTAGGTAGGCTGTATATGGTCATTTTCTCACAATTCCTTTACTCATGAATTGAGTCGACCAGACGAGACAAAATTCTGTAGAAAATGGAAGGAGAAACGTCTCAAGTTTTGTCCTGGTGTTTCCTTCCACCTCCACATAATTATGGTCATTGGCCACGAACAAAAAGTAAAGAATAGATAGTTTTTTTTAGGTATTATCTTCTGGGATACATACGCTTTACTCATTTATTATTATCGTTCTTTGATCAAATTGATGATACCAAAGAAAATTGGATGACTAAGGTAGTTCTGATTTTATAGAAAGTTTCCCCATCCTGGCTAGTCTGCTAGAATGGGAAATGGGAAGTTAGGCCAGTATTAAGAAAGGATGGACATGCGACCGTGGAAGAATGAACCGATTTCGGAGATACCAGTTGACTGGTACAAATTCAGGATGACACGAAGTCATGCACGAATGCGTACAAACAAACAGATAAACCAGTGCAGTGCAGCGTACTATTCTGGAGAAATAAAGTTTTCACTTAAAAGTAAACCTTGTCATTGGAAGAAAAAGATGGGGCCATACCTCCATTAAACATTATCTATGGGCAAAGGTCCAATGGAAACAAATGCTAATATACTTTCTCTCTCTTACCTTGTAAGAAAATATATGGAGCAATAGCATCCAAAGTAAATATTTATACCAGGCGACGATGGCCCATTTGCCCAGTCACTTTAGCCATTTATTATCTTGCAGCGTAGCTTTGCAAGATATTAAGAATGTCTGGTCCGTCTGTCTGTCCGTCCGTCTGTCCGT
>JAQGAI010003919.1:0-10124 GCA_034696905.1 Lepidocyrtus violaceus
TTCTTCTAGACACCAAAAACTCGCCACAAGTAGTAATCTTATTCTTGGAAGCTCAATGAGAAAAGAAGAAGAAAAAATCAATTTCATCCATCTCATATCCCAACTGGATTGTATGACAACTTTTTCTTACTTATCACTGACTCCACTAAAGGAATGTTTTACAGTCAGCTCAATAATTCCTACTGTAGCTAGTTTCTTTTTTTTATCATGTGCAGAACAAAACTGGTTAACTTACTTTCGGAACAAGTTTTAACATGGAAAAAGTACGGCATTATTTTATATTTTTTCATAACTCACTCAGCTATAAAAGTATGGCAGGATCTAGTTCACCTAATAAAAACTAAGAGAAAGTTTTAACACATTTATTGAAGCGAACATATTGTTGGAATAGGTACATGTGCATGCATAATACATTTATTTCAACCCAAGATAGCAAGTAGCAATGTTTTTTCTCAAGAACAGAGTTAAGAATTTATTTTGCAAGGGAAATTCCGGAAAATGAAATATTCCCTACATTAATAGAAAACGACAAAGTTATACTTTTAGCCTAGCCCCAGCAGTACTTTCTCCACCAGTCTGTGTGAATATGAAAAACACTTTAGAAATTTTGAATCAGATACAACATAATAAAATTACAGGGATAACTTTCAGAGGGGAAAAAACCCTGAAAGAAAGTTTTACAGCCAGTTACTATTATATTTTGCCAGAGTTGTTGGGTTTTGTACTTAGGTTCCGGAATATACCATTTTCACAAGAACAAACAAAAAAAAACTAGACTTGATAGATCTTGTTGGATGAAGGCGGTGGTGATTGATTACTGAGGCGAGAAACGGAAACTAAATGTCGTCGGCTCGACGGGATCCATAAACCGGGTCTTGTCTTCTCAAATTTTCTTTCATTCCTTAGATGATGCATGCACTACATGCTTTTCAATTCAATATGGTTGATATGGAAGAAACAAAACACGACTCCCATTTTCATTTTAGGAAAGTACTTAATTTGATAAAAAAATGGGATCCATCCTCAAAAAGAAATGGCATATCTTCCGCTCAAAAAAATTCCCTGCCATTGTTCAGTTTGCTTTTGCCAAACACTTATTTGCAGTTTTTTTTAAGTTGACTGGATAAGCATAATTGGATCCACGTGTGTGTATGTTCCTTCATCTTTTATAAGTCGGCTGTTTGTCTACGGTATGAATATTTTTTTCCTTCAAAACTTTCAATTCAGTCTTTCTATTCCCAGATGTATTTTTGAAGTGAAGTTCAGATAAAATAGGATGAAAAATTTACCAACCTGATTTCCCGTTGATGTCTTTGGCCTTTAGATTTCGTGCTTTCAAGAGTGTAAGTGTTAAAGTGCTATTTGTCGGGTGATAGCATAGGGAGACGAGAAGCTCTCCACATTTATCTTTCGCTGGTGGTTTTAGCGCCTTCCAAAACGTTGGCTTTTCAGAAAAGTCCACCTTGAGAAATGCAAAAACAAACAAAAATATTCTCATCATCAAAATTATTTGGACTGATATGTACGTAAGAAGGAATGGGAAGGGCCGGAGAGAAAAGTTCGCACTGGAAACTTTTTTTTACTTTGGTTAAGAAATGATGGCAAAGGTACACAAAAAAAGTTTCTCGTTTTCCAGACATATTCTTCCCTTTCTTAAGTAGAATCTTAAACAAAAAAATGAGCGGAACTTTCACGTGTAAAAGTTCAACCTATGCGGTATACAGGAATTAAAAGTTGAAGCCTTAAACTAAACTTGTTCATATTCCACCATACCATATACCCCCACCACCACCAATATTCTGAGACTTCCGTTTTGACTTTCTTCATTTTACCCTCTGACTTAATAGAAGAGAGTGGAGGATGGTGGGTGAATATGAAAGGAACATTTTTGTACACTTTTTTACCACTTTATGGCGGAGGCTCGGTCAGTCGGCTGGCTGGCTTTCTAATTTATAAGCGACAATAAATCAAATACATTTTTTCCCTTCAACAATTTTTTTCCTTGATGCTTTCTTTCAAAAAGTGGAAATTTGGAGGGAAGTACAGGAGACGGAAGGGAACCTGAAGTGGAGGCTACACGAAAACTCACTCTTCTGCACAAACATAAAAATGAACTTTAAAATTTTTGTTTAAGATATTTTTTAAATCCTACTTTCCATATCATTTTTTACTCTCCTTCACGGACACATGTTGCCGCTTCTAATGCCATTATCTTTATTTGAACACTCTCCAAGTTTTAGGTAGAATTTGCATCTAGCAAAGTGAGTATATTTTCTACTCTCATAATCTTGCTTGTTCGGAACGGCCTTCCTCCCCAATCCTGAGACAATCATGACGGGTAGGACGAAAAAATGTTTAGCGACCAGGGAGCTCAGAACCAATCATTTTCACCATGATTCATGCCATCTCTCGCTCTCTCTCTCTCCCGACATCTTTTTATAGGGATGTAGGTTGATAAGGTTGCATTCCAGCCAAAAAATTCTTGAGCGTCCCCTTCACAAAATTTTGTTGGTGTGGAATTTTGTGCTTAGAATTTTCAAGGACTGTGTCAAGAAGATAGTTTAGAAAAAAACGTTGCCAAACTATTCTCATGTTTTCTGTCATACACGACAACAGCATCAATGAGGATAGCCGGCATTTTCGTAATAATAACACATCCTTTTGCAATACATCCTTACACCTCTCCTAAAACCCTTGTTTACTATTGAAGGTTAACTAGCCCCCATAAAAAATACAGAACTGTCATGTCATAGTCATATACCTAAGAAGAGTCCTCCTGACTTTGCTTCTTATGTCTGGGCAGGAACAGGATAAAGTAATCCTATGGCTATATAAAGTCCATGAAATGGGAAATTGTCAACATTACATTGCATTAGGGATAAGCAAGAACAAGGAGGGCCGAGAAGGTGAAGAGGTAGAATGAGGGAACTGTGACTTTACTTTCGTTCCCTCTTCCAAAAATGGGATTACTTGGGATTTAACACAAAAGAATGTAATTAGTTTGTTGTGTAAATACTCAACTCTTTCTCTCCCTTTCTACACTTTACTTTCAACAAGGGAAACTTCTCGAGTGCCACTCTTGAAATAATAATCCTGCTTTACTCTTCAATAAATAAAAAAAAATGCCGTAACTAAATCCAAACAATTTTACCTAACCAATTAAAGCTGGTCCGATTTTTTTTGGACAATTAACAACTAGCTGATGTAAATAATCATGGATACACAGTTGCTCTTGTCGATATCATCCCAACTAACACCTCATGCAGCTTCCTAGCTAACCATGCTTTACTCTGTAAAAACAACGTTCACCACAGAAAAAAACTTATTGTTAGTAAGGTGAACTATGAGAAGGTTACACACTCTCGGAGAAACTGCCCCTCTCTTTCCACCACCATCTTTGTACCTTAGTAAAGTGTACTATCCTCATCAACTAAACTTCCCATTTACCACTAACAAGGTAAATGGACGATGAAATTTCTGTTGGTTTAGCTCAAGCTATATACTTTCATCCTGGTTTTTGGACAGAGAAAGGGAAAGAGAGAGTTTCTGATTCGAAAAAAGAAATACAAGCAAAGACTATGGTGGATACTGTCCAATCAAATAATTCATTAGTAATGTGTATATATATAGGAGCGTTAACACTGGTTTTATAGGAGAAAATATTATTTTGAAACGGCATCAGGGCGCTGTACCAGAGTAAACAATGATTACTCTCTACATTCTTTATGGGGAAATGCAAGATCCGAAAGAGAGGAAAAATTGTCTACAGTTTTTTTTACTCATGCCTGCCCCTTCCACCATACCTGCCAGAACATAATCCTTTTTTATTTTCCCCAGAGCCCAGACAATCTGTTTACCTGCTATAAAGAATTTAAGCAAGCATAGTGGGCCTGCCATGTGTCCAGGTACGGTTGATAATACAATATTGGCACACAACCGCAAACACGCCCAAGCTCCCAGGGCTTGGGCTATATTCAGAGTGACCATAAAGCTAAATTTTTATGGGATGAAGAGAAAACGAGTAAACTTCCTTGTTTCAACCTCAATACATCCAGCCAGACACTGGTTCGTTAGATAGAGAACTTTCTCTCTCTCTCTCTCTCTTTGTAAGCCTTTCATGCAATTTTCTCCACCCGAAACTTGATATCACGATGAACCTGTTTAATTTTTTATGACTGGTGGATAATAATAGACGGTGCTCATTTCTGATTTTATTTGGACTGGATTCCATCTCCTAGATTTCCCAATACTGTCCCCTCAACAATAGGAATTTCAGCCCAGACTCTCTCTCCTATGAATGAACTTAATCTACTTTAATCTTAACAAGTTTTATTCATCAAGTCACCATTCTCTTTTTTTAACATTCATGCACATTGTTCAAACTGACTGTTCAACCGTATTTTCCCAATGACCATAACCGCTTTCAGTCTGGAATTGAACCAGTTGCGGAAGAAATAATGAAACTTTAAACTCTTTTTCTGAATACAGAAATTATAATTATTTCAATTGGATGATGATGGGCTCCTTCCCATTTGATCAAAATATCATCCACTCTTTCCCAGAAATGTCGCGGAATTTAATAAGAATGTGATTTCAAGTAGTAGTAGGTATAATGAATTGGGATGAATTTTAGTTCCCTTCATCAGTTCTAATGAAGCATTACAACATCGGATTTCCTTCGAAGTGATTTCCACTACTTGATCCTTTCCTTTCAGCAGGACGACAATGTCTGTAAACTATTGCCAGTTTGACTTTTGAACGCTTCGATAAGCCTGTTTTCCTAACTGTCAATTCTGGAAAATGACGATAAGTTACTGCAGGAATACAAGTAGATTATCATTATCATCTTGTTTTTCATTAGTCTTCCTGAAAAAAAATTTTTTTTTTTCTTTTTCTTTTTTTTTAAACTAGAAAGCACTGATTATAATTGACTCAATTCATACTATTCATCATTATCATTAATATACAGTATATTTCATGCGTAAGAATCAAAATCCCACAGTTCCACATGGAAGGCTACTTAACACAATCAGACCTTTACCCCGCGACAGTTTCCGAGAAATTTTTCTAACAAAGATCAAAGGTTGAAATACCGACGATTAGTTAGCATTTAAAAGCAAGTCAAACTACTTCTACAGTTTGCTCTCTAGTGAGAATGGCCTCTAGTCTGATTCGACGTGTAAACTGCGTATTCTTTGCTCTGTTGACATTGTTATGATTTAGAGGAAAATCATGATCGCGAAAATGTGTAGGCGATTCGAGTACTCGTGGGATATGTGCGTAGATTTTGGAATATGTACACATTGTAAAGTTGAGTCATTGACAAGCTCAAGATTGTACTTACGTAATTGGTTAATTGTTTGTACACGAGCGGAGTTCTGGCTAAATAGAGGTCCTCGTAGTCAAACCTTTAGTGGTACTCCTCCGATACAATTATACCGTAACAAGTCCATGCATGCATGCAATATTTATATCCCCACCTGGCTTTCCTCAATCCGGCCGAATGCTTTTCCAATTAGACTCGTTAAGTAGGTATGTGCTTTTATAAGCCTTTTATTCCCACTTTTACCGGTATGGATTGCTTTACCAAGTATAATCACAGTTTATACTAGTAAGCTACACCCACGATGATAAACAAACCGGGAATATTATTTTTCATGGAATTGTTACGTATTGCTCACATCATTTCACCATATTTACCTAAATCAGTCTGAACCAAGCTGGGCTTGTTGAAATGCGCACGTTGACATATCGTAGAATCCATTTATCAGTCACCGTATTCATAGATAAATAATTGGTTGGTTGAATTAGGGGGAAATAATACAAATAGGTAACAATACAGTTCATGTGATATAAGTCCGTATTATATCAAGCTCACTTGGTCGATTATTTTGTCCCCTCTGACAAAAATGGAAAGCTTCTCGAATGAAGCCAAATGTTTTATGAGATATCAGACTTAACAACAATTGCTTGTTTTACTAATCGAATCGATCGATTAGGATTTTACCGTTAGGAAAAATTATAGCAATAGTTGTTTTCATGTTTAAACTATGCATTCAGAAGCATCCATAGTTGGAATCTCCCGTTAACTTGTTTTCAGTTTCCTGAGTAAAACGACAGTCAACAGCGAGATATGATTGATATATCAGTCCATTAAATAAAACACGTGAACGTTGAACATTTTAAGTATTAGGATGCCAACAAACTGAGTAAATACTGAAATCAAACTTTTGCGTGATTACTGATTGATTACCTACGGGTTTAGAAAAAGCCACAAGACAAACGACATGTTTGATATTTTTTTTGGTAGGGGTTTTCTTCTCTGAAATCAGCCAAGCCAGCCTTTTCTCGAATCGTTTGATCAACCAGAAATATTTTCCTAGAATCTTGTAGACTTTCTGACATCTTCAATTTACTCCTTACTTATTTGTCTTATGACAATTGCTATTGTCACCATATATATGCCTATAGTCGTAGGTATATTGCAGTAGAAGATTGGGTTGGGTCACAAAGTACAGGAATTTCGGTCTACTTTCAACGTAGCTTCCTAATCTAGTTTTCCAGTTCCTCATTTCAATCAACAACTAAAATCTTCAGGTAAATAAATAAAGTAACGAGAAAGAAGCTACGAAAATCCCTTGAAAAGAAGAGGTGAAGTGTATTCCATCCCGTTATACAAACAGAGCCGGATTGCAAACAAAAAGTAGGCGCGGTAGTGGTTCCAGCAAACTTTCGGAGGGAAGAGAAAAGGCGCATCTCCTGTTTCTCAATTATATTTTCTCTTCTATCCGTTACACTAACCATGTAGGAAGCTCTGCGTTAGCTGAACTATATCTATTGTAGGCTAACCTGTTTGTGACGGAGAAAGTTGGTCGTTTAGCTTTCACCTTTTCTCTGAAGTGAAGAACTTTCTCCTTCCCTTTTCTTTCGATTACTTTTTTTTGCTGCGGCATGTCAAAGAAAGTGGAAAAAGAAACCGAAAGTAGTTTATTCAATCGCATTGAAGGGTGGCTGCAGCAGAAGGAGAAAGTTGAGTCAAGAACGAAATTTTTCCCGTATATTGTAGTAAATTGTGCTTGGGTGACTGAAAGACAATCGTTCCCTTTTCTTTCCTCCCCGAAATCATTGTAGCAAAAAAGGATAGAGAGAGGAAATTTGTTCGACTTATTGTTAGACTCGGGTTTACAATACAAAACAATGGAGGAATGCTTAGGAAGACGTGATGAGTACAAACTACTAACAAATAAGTATGAGCAATGCATATTAAACTGGAAGGGGAAAAAAGAAAGGAAAGGAATTCCACGACTGACAAATAAGTAGGTCCGCTCCTTCTACTCGTATTCAATTAGTCCTAACCCTCAACTTCAACGTGATGTAAATACGTGGACTTAGCACTTAAACATGCTTCAGTGTCGGGTTGAGTGCTCTTGCCCCTTCCTTTCAAGGGAAAGTGGGAAAAACAGGAAAGGAAAGTATGGGGAAGAAAGTGGATGAAAAAAATGTAACCGAAGGGAACCCAACCGCGTTCCGGTGGTTATTCCTCTACAGTTGGATATTAACTACGGCATTTTCCAGTTTTGAGGTACAATACTAAGTAACTTGATGATGATGATGATAAATTTATACTAAAAAAATATCTTCCATTCACATTCCTTTACAACCACTAATTCTCCCAAACAATTTCCATGTTCATTAATTTGCCTCATTGATCACTGGTCAGCATCATGTCCATAAAAAAGGACCACCACAGAAGCCACGAGCGCAAATAGGAATCCTGTATTTGACAAAATAATTATTTTCCTGCTGCTGATGTCATGTCAGATGTAACTGTAGTAATTTAGTTGACATACTAGATCACTCGCTCCCTACAACGCTCCAAGTTCTTAATATTGAGTCAGTATGTGCAGTGAAGAGTGTCGTAACTCGTAACTAGCATGATGGAGTAAGCTCCAATTTTTTCTTGGATCAGTTCCACCACACACACAGACACATACATACAGAGCCTCCTGTTCATATTTATTGTTCAGTCTGAAAACGTTTGGGAACGAAAGCTTCTCCTCCATCCATGTATTGCAAACAAGTCTACATTTTCCTTCCATTTTTGTAGTCAACCTGTTAAAAACGTTGGAATCTTCCCCCGAATAATTAAAGAGGCTAATGTAGGGCGATGGATAAATGAGCCGCATATCAAAATTGTAACTAAAGGCATTCCACCTCTCTCTCTCTTCCCAGCAACCTCAGAAGGAGTGTAAAATAGAAGAAGAAAACTCTCAAGTTACTTTTTTTTACCATCTTCACCACTCAACTCCAGGAGAGAATAATGAAGATTATAGAGATGTGGGACTTGGTAGGAATGCTAATTTCACGTCTTGATTGGACAACCGGCGGATGCTGTGCAGAGAAGAAAGGAGAAATAAGGTCAAAAGCCTAGCTGCCAACTATTTCATCCATTTGTATATACGGCTGATAGAGGTTGCATGTGTGGTAAATGAATATAATCACCAGTTCATCTTCCCCCATATATGAAGAAAGTGGTGTGTAAACCTGTGTGGAATTTATTTCGCCAGTCAGCTTTTCTTCTTCTTCCGTGGATTGGTTGTGTTATAACGCAAAAAAACTTTTCCCCCTTTACTTTTCTACTTTCTTTGCCCTCTCATCTTGATCATCATCCATGTTCCGTCTAACGAACCACTATCTAGTCAGTCATCCATGATCTTTTGATGACTATCACAACGACTTTTGTCGATCCAGTCATGATGTCCCTACGGTAGGAACTGGTTTGATATTTCTAAGAATTGACTGAAGAGAATGAGCTTCTTCAAAAAAATAAAATAAAAAAAAACCTTTTCATTTTTTTATGGATTTTTTTTTCTTTCTTGTAACTTCTTTTTTACTGCTACATACAAATATCAAGTACATTAAGAATGTACATTTTTGTACTTCACAAAAACACACAGTACCGGCTGGTACTTGATTAAAAAAATAAAGCTATCAGTAATTGCGCACTGCACTCCTCGTTAAATACTGGGAAAGCAAAAAAATATATCAAAGGAAGATCGTTGCATTTTTTGTTAGAGGAAGAAAATTAAGTTATGACAAGGAACCGGAATATAAATGCGAAAATATAAGGATGTGCCTTTTCCAAGGAATCTTTAGAATAATTGGATCACCATCCTGATGAAATAATATGATTAGTTATTATTACCATGATGATCGGAAGCGGTAAATTGGAAGTGTTCGGAAATTTTGAAGACTAACGAGCTATTTAATGTTGAATGAATGAAGACAGCTGCTACTGTGGAGAGCTTAATGTATATATATCTTTATATCTTTATATTGTTCAACCCATCCACCACCAAATTTCAATCTTCCGCATTCACTTTGCATTCAACAACAATAAGATTATGTCATTAGTTTAACCTTGCAGGCCAGATAAAAACTGCGTTCGCCGACTGTGGGCTGAACAGTTTTGTAAATATGGTTCAAGGTAATTAATTACAGTGTCAAAAGGATTTGCCCCCTCTTATGAGATAGGAATCTTCGTGACATTACAATAATTAGAGAATTTACTACACTATGAAAATTAAAATAAGAAAATGACTTCAACGGTTCGAATTCAATTCCCTTGGATTCAATATCAGGTCTTATAGGATTAGGCAGGAAACTAAGGCCTTTCGTATCCACCCTGTATAAAACGAGTGCTGGGGGTGGAACAGTGGCAGTGGCAGTGGTATGGTATGGTGGTGTTAATCGAAATCAAGAGGAAAAAGATTACTGATCGCTCATGTGATTAATCATTGTCAACAAGTTTACCTGACAAAGCGGGAGGAAGACTTCACCAATGGAATCATCTCTTGAGAAACGGTCATAGTCGAACACATGAAGATGTAGTACTCGACTCTGAAGCTTTTGTATAGGAAACCCTAGGAAAATACAACAAAGCCAAAATTACTCATGTGCAAAATTTTCATAAAGCCTTGTTAGTGTAAATTGCGACCTTATTACTTGCATAATCCTAACCTAATACTGTATTTTTTTAATCCGTAGCGGCCTAGCAAAAAAATACAATTTTGTCTTACCTTCCCTGTTTGTTGAAATTGCTGTGTTTCAACATGCTCTATTTA
>JAQGAI010003920.1:0-10123 GCA_034696905.1 Lepidocyrtus violaceus
TCTCAAATGGGAATGTTGTCATACCCTCTACTTAACATGGACTTTATATAATAGATCACTAGGTGCTTATGACCCGGCAGGGTCTTTCACGGTCAATCCTAGTAGTAATATGTAGTTCCTTTTGGGTCAATATTGTTTGAGACAGTGGCTGGGGAAAATCAGTAACAGTCGTCATCTCATTGTCCTCCTCTTTTAGTCCAGAATGAGCACAAAAGGCCGTCTTCTTCCACATCGTATGGGGACAATAATGATGTGGGACCCCTAATTGCTTGCATGACACAATAGCCATCATTAAGCAGAACGATGACTTGCTGCAGCATACATCAGCGGCACCCACCACCGCACATCACCCAATCACGCACAAATGTATCTTCACCCCCAATTCCGTTTCTTCCCATTTTTTTCAAATGTATTCTCAAAGTTTTAGATGATAGCGGAGAGGAAGGCCGAATAAGTAACATGGACAACATTGCCATTGCTTAAACATCGAAACAAAAAGGATGTTCCTCCACAGGTTGTCCACGCTAACTTTCCCCCCCGTTCCGAATATGCTCGCATAAGTCGCAGGGAGGGAGAGGAAGTGTTACCGATTGTGCAAAAGAGAAATGACTCGACTTTTTGTACTCCTTGCTTTGATTTTTCTTCTCCCCTGCTTGCTTGTAGCTCCTGCTGATTTAATGAGCTGTGTCACTGTTTGTCTGCTCATGATGTTCTGCTGAATGTGAGTTGTTGCAGGGCTCATCATTATTATTATCTCCCTCCAATGATTCCGTATACAAATGAATTGTGGTCTGGACACAAAAGCTAATCACTTCCAGGGATATAAAAATATACACGCCGTACTTCTTATTCCTTCAGCTTTCCATTTGTCAACTGGCAGAAGAAAGTACAAATTAGCTTTACCGCAGGGAAGCTGCAATTACGGCCGGAAGGAATCCATCTTCAAGGAAACGTAATCAAAAACTTATCATTTCCAATTTGGTCTCGCAGCACTTCCTACGAAAAGTTATGGTTAACTAACTAAGAGTATCAGTTTCATCTTTGCTTACTATGCCGTTAGTTTACAGTCTATAGACGGGATTCCCATCTTCTGGAAAGTATTGATTTAACAGGAAATTAAAAAGAAATTGGATAAATTTAAGCACCTTAATGCAAAGAAGAAGGAACCTTCCCCATCTCATCTCCCTTTTCTACTCTACTTACTCGAGTTTAGCATCCTGCTAAGATGCTCAAGTAGGTATGGTAAAAATGTGAGGAAGATAAAGGTTTTAGCTTCCTCGTCTCAAAATGAGAAAATTAGAAAAAAAATGCAAAAGCTGATGATGAATAAAGTTGATCTGCATTAACTTTTTTTCTCATAGCACGGTTGTCATCTACCTTCTCCTTCCCATCATCATGTCACGTCGCACATTACTGGGCCCAGCTTAGACTCCATGTTCATTGTAGAAGGAAGAATGGAATATATGAAATTAGTTGTCGCTCTTTGGCTCCAGTCGTGCCTCACATTCAATTTCTCACAACTGGTTATGCTTGTTGTGTAAGCTTCCTCTGTCGTCACCACCTTCACCACCACCACCCGCTCAGTTTCTTTTCCGTTTTTATTTTTTTCTTTCGTTTTTGGGCTTCCCTGAAATGAGAAACGATACAAGGAGCTACCCAAGAAGTGCACACAATCATTCCTTGGAATAATTTAAACCGAGCTGGCTCAGGGAGTTCAGGTGAATAAAGCGGATTTCAAGTTTTTAAGTCTTTCCCCCTCCTTCCACTTCCTCGTTCCGACAACACCGCTGAAAATGGGAATTTTTTTTCCTTCAGTTCTCATCTTCCTTCTTTCCCATTTTAAATGCTCCCAGTTTGCTTCTCTCCGCTTCCTCTTAAATGTCTACCTTCCCTTTCCTATTCCACCTCCATCTACCTCCCTTTTCCAGTTTTTTTAGGAAATATAACCAACACATTATGGGAATAAGGAAAAGGCAAACAAAATGAAATGGAAAAAATGTAATATGCTGTGGTGGGACCTCTGCGCCTTTGAAGTGAGTCATGTTGGCAGCCAGATATTGGGACTCTTATTGTCACTGACTAAGCTAAAAGTCAAATGTGGGAAGCAAAGACGAAAAATCCTAAATACGATTAAAAAGCTCATAGGCCAACAGCCACGTCCTTCGGCTCTATGACAATTCTGTCATTTGACGATTTCAACAAAAAAAAGTACCCGGTTCCGAAATAACTTTGACGTGTAGGTATAATACGTATTCCATTCCTTGACTCAGCCATCAGTTTTACATATAACAACAAATTTAACGATAGTTTCAAGTTTTCATTTAAACCAACAATGCCCTTGCATTTCGAGTTCACTTTCTTTACCTCATCGACAGTCAAAATGAACCGTGGGTTAACTGGTGACAATAATGAACAGAAAATGATCCTGTTCACAGTACATATGTATTCTGTATTGCTGTGGACTAGTCAGCTTCAATATACGGTTGCCTTACTGCTACATCATACATGATATGAGAGAAAATGCACAAGTGAAAAAAAATCTATTCCACTTCCCCCTTTTACTTTCTCTCCAATTTGACTGACTTGACTGATTTGAGAAAAATAAATGAGTTTCTTCTTTCTTCAAGAAAGAAACCCTGTTCGTATGGATGGGAAAGGCCATAGTTGACACAAAAAAAGCTTTCGCAATAAGCTTCAACTAATTTGTCAAAAGGGATCAATTTCGTCCAGACCCCACCTAATATTCTTTTCATTTTTGAAAAAATTTAAATTTCATTTGTATTCCCTTCCAAAGTATTATCCTTACAGAGGGAAAATTCCCTCTTTTCAGAGACAAATATTTGAAAAAGTTGAAGATAACGGAGACAAACTTTGCTATAAGATTTAGAGTTTCATTGTACAAGGGAGAAAGATGAGATGGGAGAGGTTTTTTGAAGTGATGATGATTCCACTCACTCCTTTCCTATAACATTCCTACCTACCTATTTATTTATACCTTTGCTACTTTTACCACCCCCACTGAAGAAAAAAAAGGAGACTTTTCAGCGTGAGATTACACATTGGAATATAAAAATGCGTTGTGTGTACACAAGAAAGAAAAAAGAAAGCTTGATGCTGCCATTTATACATGTATAGAATGTAGTAATCGTAGCTTTAACTTGTCACTATCATGATTTCCTCCCTACCCTCCCCCTTTCACTTTTCTACTCTTCTTCCTCCTTTTTTCATTTTCCTGTTCTTCTTTTTTTCCCATCTCGCTTCCCTCCCAACTTCACAGTTTTCCTTTTTCTAAAGTTTTTTAATGAGTCTTTTTCCACTGATTTTCTCCACAAAGGGAGAAGGGTGATTGTGGGGAAAAAATGTAGTAAAAAAAAGGTAGGAAGGGAAGTAAAAAATGGAAAGTCGGTTGGGGATGGAGGGTCGGATCCTCCTTCTTATTCACTATCTTCCTTTCTTCCTTGTTTACTTGAATGACTTTGCATTCTCTTTAGCTGTTGTCTCCTTCCTCTTTGCCAACATTTACCACTACCACGGACTCCACCCGCACAACCACCACCGCCGCCATCAACATCGTCGTCACTAACAAAAGAGAAAACGGTTGAGAAAAATGGTTAATGTAACGATTTATTCTTGTTTCCCTGCTTTTTTCCCTCCCAGTCTTATGAAGACGGAGAAAGAGGAGGAAGAAAGAAAGAAAGTTGTGAAATGGTTGGATAATGAACTATGGATGGTGGAGAGTTGTTTTTTACTTTGTACAGTATATATTCATAAATATGGATTCCTTTTGAAGGCTAATAAATTTCCGCTTCTTGGCTTCGGACTTTTTTGTTTAAAGGAAAACCGCGACAATCAACATCATCTAAGGCCGCTTATCTTACGACACATAATCCAATAATCCAGAGAAAGGATTTCTGTATTATGTATTGTGGAGGCACGTCATCCTCAGGTGACTTCCGACACAACAGCCCCGAAAATCTTTATTAAAAGATAATATAAATATAATTAAAGTGCTGCGACCTTTTCCAACCCGTCATCAAAAAGGATTTTATTGTAAATAAATTGGTTTTGCAAGAAATCATCCCCGTCAACCGGATAAATAAATAAATGTGTTTGGTGAAGAGAGAAGCGAAAGGAAAGTTTATCGGCTAAAGCATATCTTGGAAATGGATGGATGAATGAAAATTGCATTCCCTCTCCTTTTCACCTCTCCCCCCCGAAAGAAAAATATGATGAAGAAGAAGTAGACGAAAATCACAAAGAAATTACAAGGAAATTCTCAGCGGAACAATAACTTTTTTCCTAGATTATTCTGGAAATGAAGTCAAAGTACATTATGTTATGTATGACTGTGGCTAGAGGCTTTGCAACAAAATAGAAAAAGATAATGGAAAATATTTATCAGTGCACTAGTTCTTGATGATGAGGATGGTGGAAGTGGTGCTGGTGGTTGGGTATCAGATTGGTGGAGTAGGTAGTCGAGCTGGTGATATTCTACGGTGGTGGTGGTGGTTGATGGTGGAAGCCCGCATGCATTCGTGCATTCACTAGACTCCATGCCATGCAAAGCTATTTTTCTTCTTGGATTTGAGAAAACACTCAAATAATTTTGGGGGCGAGGAAGGAAAAGCGGCTAAGGTGGGATCCTACGTGTGCTCCGCCATAATTCTTTACAAATAAAGTTGCCAACAAAAACCCAGGCCCATTTTCATGCATATCTAAAAAGCACATTCATAAATGCACGTGGGAACGTATTACATATTTAGGAATGACAAAAACAAGGAGGGAAAGGTGGAGGGATCAATCTGATACTACGTACTTATGACACAACGACCAAGCTGCTAGCGAGCTGCTTCGGTTGAGTCCTACCTTGGGAAAGTATGTTTCTCGTTCGTCTTCCAGATCCTCCTTTTCCCTCCCGGAATATGGTTTGAATAAGGGCAAGGAGAAACCGACAATTTCCTTCGGCATCACCTTCCAGATGCACTCATGCAAGGCTGCATACATTTCAGTCATTTTCTTTCTCTTCCTCTTTGCTCTCAACAGAAATAGAAAATAGTGATAGCAATTTGGGCTCATATTTAATCTCAGACGTACATGCATTATTCCCGTCGCCTCAATCTCAACTGGATGGAGGGAAGAGTGAATGAGAGGGAGGGAAAAGGTGGCATATTGTGCACGTACATTTGATGATGACGATGTTGATGGTGGTGCGGTGGCACTGCTCCTCGCACTTTCTCCCCAGGAAAACCACATTAATATTTGATTTGTAATTCTTCTTGTTTTCCCCAAGCCGGCAGGCAGCCAAGCCAGGGCAAGAAGGAGATGGAGGAATAAAACAGAGATGAATTCACAATTTGAAATTTTGTACCATGTGTGTGTGTATGTGTATGCTGATGATGATAGGACACCACCCTGCTGGCTCTGATTACTTATACTGCAGATTTCAGTCAATATTATACTTGAATATTTAAGTATATGCTTGGATTGCATAACGTACATACATCCCACTAGTCTCTCTCTCCCTGTCTAGGGCAGAGGAACACAACAAAACGAGTAAATTCATGGAAAATGGGACGAATCATGAGAGGAGGATGACGAACTACTTTTCCATCATCCAAAACTCATCTCAACTTATCTTGTGCCTCCGAACCCTCCCTCTCCTCCCATAGAAAAACAGTCATGGCCAGAGATATGAAATGGCAAAATATTATGACGATGATATCTTCGTTTTTCTACTTTCCGATGCTATTCCAGCCTCATAGATGTAAGTGGGTTGGAATAAGATGGGAACAGGATGGCGTTTTCCCTCTCTCTCCCCCCGACTGACTCAATCTGATTTTCATTTCTTGAACAGGAGGAGGAGGAGAATTATGACGATATTTTTTTCCCTCAACATTGAGCTTCATCATCTGCTTAACAAAAGGTAAGAAAAGAAAGTCGTCTTGTGGAGTGAGTGAGCCACAAAGCCCCTTTTCTTCATAATATGCTCTCTCTATCCTCCCGACTCACTCCCTCAAGAGGAAGAAAGTAGTTAGCCCCATCACATTATTTATTTATAAGGTAGCGTGGTAGTGAATGGAGTGCGGGAGATGTGTTCACAATCGGAAAATCCCCCCATTTTGCCCCGTGTGGAATATAAAAGAAGATAACAAGATACATGACTCGTCTTCCACCCATTTTTCTCTGAGGAGGAGCCGAAAAGAAATCTTGAGAAAAGGAGAAAGAGGAAATCGGATAACAAGGGAATCGTGTCAGGTGACAACAATAGAATGCAATCAATGCGTTAGAGTAGCAGAGAGTCACCATATGTTGCCAAAGCCACCACTCCACATATTTTCGTCATCTTTATTATTTTCCCTTTGTTACGAAGTCCATTTCCTTCGTATTACAAGTAATACGTAATGGCATGCAAGAAGTACTCATTTCTTTTTTTGGGAGTTTTTTTTTCTTCTCTTTCTTATCCCTTAAAAGTTTCTTGCTTAGGCATTCAATTTCCTATTTCTATTTTTACACCACAAACGCATTTTTTTTCAGAAGAGAAAGTAAAAAACCAAGATACTTTTTTTCAATATCGAATTTCATCACTCTTCCCTCTGACTGCGGGGACTCCCCTCAGCTTTCCAATCCATGCATCCCTCACACCCTCCCTATTTTATTGGGGCTTTGCGTGTCAATTAAATCAATTTTTTGATGTCCAATGTCCAAAGCATTTCATAAAAAACTGCATGTTTTAACATTGCATTATGCTCCATATGCATTATGTCAGGGAGCAGACGGTTCCGGATCCCATTTTTATCCATCTCCCTCCTCCCGTTCCTTCCTTTCTCCATGGCATAAAGAAAATATTTCAATCGGGGTGGTGGGCAAAAGAAAAAGTATCAATTCCATACATGTGTCCAGAGGGACAAGAAATAATGCTGCACTTTGCCTCTCCGGTCACTAAGGAAATGTGTCTTTTTAGTATCCGTTTCGGTGGCTTTATTGCATTCATCAGAGAGAAAAAATAGTACATCCCAGATGGTAGGCTACAGTCTACATTTACTCAGTCAGTATGATATTGGTTCCTCTCCTCACCATCTGGATTTTTTTCCGCCAAAGAAAATAACCTGCTATAGTTATGGCTGATGAGAGAAAAAGCGAAAAAAATATACCTATCAAGATGATGCGGATTCACACAACAATACCAAAAAAATAACACATGCACTGCTTAAAATACCCATATAAAAACGCTTTTACTACAAAAAAAACTAGCAATAGCAAACAGCCGACTCCCCGTTACCGTCCCCATATCCATTCCTGATTGCACTTTACTTTACATCAAGTATACAAAAAATAAAATAAAATAAAAATATGAAGAAATCGTCAATGTAAAAAACTCTCTAGGTATATTATCGTAGAATATGATGATGATGATGGAAGGAAGCTGATAGGAGGAAAGTGCTAGCAATAAATATTTTTTTAGACAAGGGAAAGCTATCCATTCATTGAATTCATATGATTCATTCTCATCATCATCCAAATGTGACTATATGTATGACTACTGTTGATGACGCCACTTTTCTTTCTCCTTTCTTCCATTTTTCCACGATGATTCATAAAATTCAATTTCTCCGCGTGCCACAAGAAGCATTTCTGATGATGAGGATGATGTATCACTGCCAACAACAAAAAAAAAGAGCCGAGAGCCAACAATGCCAAATAGAAGTAGTTTCCTTGTTGTATGAAGCAAAGAGGATTCCATCTCATCCCGCTTTTTAACAGCAGTTGCAACAATACTGATAACAAAAGGAAAATGGCTTGAATGAATGAATGAATGACGGAGTAGTGAATGAAAAGTTGCATAAATATTTTCCCCTCGCCCCTCTCATCCCCGTTTTTGGATTGATTCGGTACAGCTGTTTCTTGCGTCTTGGATCAACGCGGTTTTTACTTTTGTGGTGGTGGATCGGATCGGAATCCAGGGATGCGGATGAGAGACAACATTCATATTCCTATTCTATTTTCAAGGGAATTTATTTTTTTAAACAACTTTTTTCCTTCGTTCTTTTTTTACGCTGATGGGTGTTGATTGATGAGCCATTATGATTATTAAAATGGCAGTGGGAAACATTATTGATGTTGATGATGATGAGGATGGTAAATAAACTGACTCATTGGGCTATTGCTATATCCTTTCCTGGCTCCCCTTCCGTTAATGGAAACCCAACTTACAGACCAATTTCACATTCACACTCATCGTGCAAGAATAAATAAATGCTCCAGTCGAGACTTTTTTTTTATTACAACATCCCTGGCACTAGCAAAAAAAAAATTCTCGACAAAAATCCGATAGAAATGTTCCTGTAAACGGTGGAATTGAGATTGTGATAACGGGGAATAAAAAGTAAGCAATTACGAACATGCATAATATTTGTATGCATGCACACATGCAAATCTCCTAGGCTGTTCGTCCAGCACATTACCCATATTAGTACGTAAGGTATAGGTCCCTGCATGCAAAAAGCACAAGGTAATAGAGAAGTCCGGATTGCAGAAAAAACGGCATACACGCACTCATAAAAACAATTCATCAAGTTTACCACGTTCTCCCTCAGCATTTACGAAGGAGAAAGGAACTTTCCATTCTGCAACTCGAATTAACGTTTTATTTTCCCTCACTCCAATCATTACTCCTGATTGTGAAAATCACTGCAAAAAGATGCAAAGAGAGAAAAAAAAGAAAATAGAAAAAAAAACGATCGTTTGTTGGCGAAAAGGGGCACAATTCATGTTTATTTATATTTATGAGTATATAATAGGAATGAGTTAATTCAATCCCCACGTTCCCAGCAACTTCCTTCGAAAAGCCTTCCTAATATTTGCAAAGAGGTTTCGCAAAATGAAAAAAAAGAAATAACTATAATGATTATTATGTATGCGACTGCTGGTCGTCGTCCTCCTCCTAGTAGTCGCTAGCAATTTAGGATAAAATCTGACAATGACATCGGAGGGAAAAAAATATATACACCGGCTTTTATAGCTGTTGACTGGAATGAGTTACTGGCCACTGCTCAAAAGATGAATAAGAAAGAACGGCTTTCGGAAGAAAAAATGGGGAAGGTTGGGGAGTCAAGACACGCAAACACCGAATCAAACACTTCATACACAAACTTTCCAAGACGTTGCATGCAGTTATGCATGTTCTTTCTCAAGGTGCGTGCATGTATTAAAGGAGGAGATTTTTTTTAAAGTTTACCTTTTTATACTATGCATGTCAATTACAATGAGTATTTATTCCGTTTTTTATTACTGGATAAAGAAGTAAAAAGAAATTTTGAGAAGAAAACTCCGAAGGAATTAGGGACCGGCCAGCGTCGTCTGTAAAATCCACAAGGTGAGTGAAATGAAGTTCTCCACCAAGAGCATGTGCAATTTACATATAACATCACATCACATCACATACACAGCCATGCATACGTTAAATGCTCTATTCATAAATCTAACTCCCTGATCTGAAATAAGTGGAAGATAACAGTTGAGAATAAAATATTAACTGGCTCCCTTCTTCTTCTTTGCCTCATTGTATGAATAGAGGCAATAATGAAATTGTGATTGTGAGGTTGTAAGAGGGAAAATTACATTATTTTTTCATTCCACCGAAGAGCGGACCGGAGCGGGGAGAGAGAGAGAAACAAATAAATATGCGTGTTAATAATAATCAAGTGTGGAAGAAAACGAGAGTGGCATTTGACTTTTTATTTTTTAAATATGATTTTTTTTCTCTGCTCCGGAGTTGGGATTGTATTAGTTTGTTTTTTATAAAGCTATTGTTTTTGTTGGTGTTGGTTTAGGTTGGTTGGCTGGATTGGTTGGGTTGGTGGACGGGTGCCTGACAGACTGACTCTAGGGTTTCCTGTGTTGAAAGGAACACGGCATGATGCCAATATTTACTTTATTAGCCACCTTTTCACTTTCCCTTCCCTTTCAACAGAGGAGCATCATAGATATGGCTGATTGAATGGACGAATTATTATTGTTGGCTGGGAGGGAAAACAATACAAATAATAATGCATAAAGGGCAGCTGTTAATACTTAATTTTTTCCAAAAGTGCATTGGGTTGGGGCTCCACGTAACTGGTCGATC
>JAQGAI010003921.1:0-10123 GCA_034696905.1 Lepidocyrtus violaceus
ATGATATTAATTAAAGAGTTAATGGAAGCCATTATCCGGTGGAAATGTATGCCTGGTAAACACTTTTTGGTGAAAATTAGGCGATGAGCTTGGATGAAAAATCTTTGATTTCAGTCAAACGCGAAAATAAAAGTGAAAGTTGAAATAAAATGTTCATAAATAATAAATAAAAATATATTCTCTTTTCGTTGAATAAATCCCAGCACGGCGCATCAACCTTTGTTCCCGATAAGAAATATTATGGATCATTCATTATTAAAAAAAATTATCTGGGATGACATGACATATTTATTATTGTCCGACCAACCCGGCAATATATAATAATGCTTACGGAAAACTATGGGCTCTCAAGAATTCAGTAGCAATATTTTTTGCTCATGTTGGAAACAATGTTATTTTGCAATGCTTTAGGATGGATTCGGCTACGTGATCTATTGGGGAAATTACGGTAGAGGGTAATGGTCGGGAAGTCCCAATCTACAATGGGATTAGTAATATACGGGTTTATAATTTTTTAAGTTCAAGTGAAAGATAAATTTTGAACGCATCACATCACATTACCTCCAAAAATGATAGATGGATTTATTATAGCAGTAGAATGCACAGCGTCATAATTAACATTACTCCTATGATGACGATCTCTTGTAATGGCTTTTGATAACTGTAAAATATGCGCCTGTTTCCTTCCTCCGACAATTAGCAAAAATCCTCCTAAATACTGACCATTTAAAATGTAGATTGTCATTTATATAACAGAAATCCATTCATTTGATGATTGATTACTGATCAAAAATCAAAGTGTCGAAAGATTGAATGCCAACGAAATGTCAATCACACACAATTACACATTATTATGTTGTACTTCAGGATAAATCCAGTATCAACATACCAATGCGAATTTCGCAACTTATGAAAATGATGATAGAGGGAAAAAAGATATACCTAACCACAGACCAAAGATCTAAAACAAGGTAACAGTGATCGGTGTATATTTCACAAGACAATTTAGTCACATGAAGTAATATTCCTGTTATTGGTTCACATTGTAATTGACATTATATTATACAAGCGTGCTCGAGTATGTACTCGTCTGTAGGTATTGGGCAACCTGGTTCATGCAAGAAATCGAGACATATCGCATATCTTCATAACGACATGGGCAGTAACTGCTTTTTTTACATACATCAGTTTTTGACCGACATTTGTGCTTAGCCTCGCACCTTTGAGGTGTTGATAAGGGATAAGCTCAGCACGTGAGTATTCCATGCTGACACATCGATAACTATCAAAGCAAAATTGCCGTTTTATTACGTAACATAAGTTTCCAGTTTTGTAATTTGCTTATCTTGAATATGAAAAGTAGCTACAAGTTAAAAAAAAAGTTCAAACCTTACCTGGGAAAAAGTCATCTGTATTTTTTTAGAAATGTTCCTGGAAGGGGAAATGCTAGATAAAACTCATAATTAATCAAATTACATTACATGGGATGAATGAACACATGTTCACCGCAAGATTAGCTAGATAAAACATTAATCTTAACCGGAACATCACCCACGTCACTTGTTTTCCAGGTCGGACTCATCAACGTTTACAAACAAACGGACATTTTGGATTTATTCATCTTGTTTAAAAAAATGTTGCATAATTTAATTTCATTTAGTATCTTTGGATGTAATAACCTGGATTATTAATTTGCAGCTCAAATGGATTGGCTCATTTGATTTGGTTTGGTTTATTAATGATTCAGCAAAACATATTTACCAACTACATATGACGGATGGATTAGTTCAATGTGGTATTAGATTGAACAGTTTACATATTCTGAAAATTCTGCTGGAATATGAAACTTGTTTGTTGTTGATGTAACGTAACATACATTCTGTGAAGTAGTAAATAAACGTCCACAAATCAACTTTATATCTTTTACGCATATTAACTGCAATTTACTACCTGACAAAAAATCATTCTGTAAAATGGATTTAATTTGTATTTGTTAGTAATATGTATTTTCTGCCAGATAGAACCAAGCCACTAACTGACTGCAGTGAGCAATGCAATCAAACAGACCAACGGTAAATCTTCCTAAATATGATGGGTTGAAAATTAACTGGAATCAATTTCTAGAACTGTAAAGGTATAAAAATGAATACAAATTATACATTTTTAATCATTCAAGTTATTATTTGCAAAAAATATCGTTAAACCTCACATTTTTGCGATGTCACTTAATATGGAAAATTTTGCAACATGTTTCTTTGTTCTGGTCTGCTTAGGACCGGTCCATGGAAAAACCTGGCTGCGAGCGGACGGGAAGACTGACACCTACCAGCTTATCAACTCCGTTTTGGGAGGGAATGCGGTTGAAGTGCCAGACTGTGCCCATGAGTCTTACGGACCCCACATCACCCAAAGGAACGATACGACCCTCCTCCGACCTGTGTTCATCTTCCACATTCACGTTACCCCGGATAATGACGTGTGCACGAATACGGACCGACAACGATGTGAAATCAAGACGTATGGCCCATCTCCAAGAGAACTGAAGGGGTATGAAGGGGAAACCGTCACATTTTCGTGGAACTTCCGACTCAACTCCCAGTTCCAAGCGAGCAGCACATTCTGCCATATTCACCAAATTAAGGGAAGCGGTGGCAGCAACGTGGGCTCTCCCATGATTACAATCACTCCGAGGAAGCGAAGCGGTGGTCAGATTTTGGAGATCATTCATGTCGACAGGAATGGGAATACTCAGAGGTTGAAAACTGACAATGACTTGTCGAAATTTGCGGGGAAATGGGTTCATGCAAAGGAGGAGCTGACGTATGGCCGGAATGGGAAGTATTCTTTGGTCCTGACCAGAACCGACAATGGACAGGAGTTGATGACAGTTAGCAATAATAATTTAGACTTGTGGAGAAATGGGGCGGAGTTTGTGAGGCCAAAGTGGGGGATTTACAGGAGCTTGCAAGGGGACCTGAATGACCTCAGAGATGAGCATGTCAACTTTGATAGCTTTTGCTTGAGCAAAGGAACAAGTGACAAATGTACGTAAAAATTTAGGAATTTATTTTTAATTGATGATTGATTACAATAATTTTCTTGTTTGAAATAAATCTTCATTGAATCACTGCAGAATTAATTCTACGAAATTAATTAATTTATGCTTAATTTTACGAAAAAAAAATGCTTTGGTTTGATCCATTTAATGCTCTGTAACCGGCCTCTTCATCCTCCACTCCTTGATTTTCTCCAAAGCAAAAACCCTTTCCTGGTGGTCCTTAATCATCGGATATTTATCCAAGAAGAGTTCCTCCCCGGTCCCATCCTCTCCCTTGGGCCGGTTCAAAAACTGGCCAAACATTTCGCAGAAATGAGCCAGTTGCAGATCAATCCATGTGAGATTCTTCCCAACCAAGGGAAATACGCCATTAGACCCTGCCGGATTCCGTTTCTTGCTCTCCTTCAGATCATTCTCAAAGACGGAGAAGTAGCGAGGGATGGTTGAGGTCAGGAGGGTGGCCCTCAATTCGGATGATTTCTTTTCATCTTCATTTTCAAACATCAATCCGATTTCTATTTTACACAAGAAGACATCCAATATAGCCAGGTTAGCAATGAGAAATGGGAGCTTTTAAATGGTTTTAATGGCAGTATCATTTTGTAATACATCGTCATGTCGCATGACTTATGTGTCATTTTACCATTCAAAATTTCCTGTATGCAATCCGAATACGCATCGCATTTAGCCTCTTCCAGTAAGTTCTCCCCGACCAGTTTGTACTTCCTCCCAAGATACGTCACAATACTGAAGGATTGGGTTAACACGGCTGTGCTCCCATCATCAAGCCTTTCCTCCAGGATGGGTAGTCTTCCAAATGGATATTCTGTGAAAATAAAAGAACAATTTGGTATTATTGAAAGCGGATTCAAATAATCAATACGACAGGTGTGTTTAGCCGACATTTTCAAACTTTATTTGAAGAAGCGACAGCAGAAATTTTTTTTACGTGTCTTATCGATTTTCCCTTTCTCCCAGTCTTCCATTTCAATCCGCACATCCTGGAACTCCTCCCCGACATAATGGAGCAGGTAGCGAATGGGCTCTGCCAGAGAGCGGAAGTTGAAGTAGGTCAGCTTGAATTTAGGCGAGGATCCCATAATAATTTTCGCAGAAAGACAAGACAAACAGATTTTAATTTGAAAATCAATAAAACTAAAGCGTTGTAACAACCAAGCAATAACTTGTAACTTTAGTTATACCAGCATGAAATTCCGAAGTAGGCCGAAACTGACATTGACTGGTTTAGCTTGTTTGGTCTATTCAATCCCGATGGATTTTCAAGGTCAATTGATTCAAAAACCATTATGTGGAGGTGCGTAGCGAAGGATTTAGATTTTTAATGCGGAATGGTGTACCTAAATACATTCATGTTTTATATATTCTGTCGGTGGAAGTTGGATAGGTAGGAATACATACCTTACAACAACAATTAAGAATAACTTGACCAACAAGAATGACAAAAAATATGATGATAATGATATGATGATTCTGATGATATTTAACTTGTGTGTTCTCCGGCAATAAAAAAAATTACGGACGGGACGGAGGTGATGACTCTGAACAAACTTCAATTGCCGATGCCACACAGGTAGGTAGGTAGTGTGTGCTTGCATTTGCCTATGTACACATTTACAATTCATCCAACCAAGGTCAGACTCGTTTCGCTCACAAACGATGCCGATGTGGCGTTTGGGGTATTTTTTTACCTTTTAGGTATGTCCAGTGTTTCATGGGCATAAAATGACACAGTTATTTTTCAGTTGTCAATTCTTTCCGTAACGTACGAATGTTCTTTTTGCATATTAAACACAAAATGATCGCTTGATGTTCTGTGGACAGCGTCAACTGAGAGAAATGGAGATATTTGTTTCTCGCTTTCTATTCTAAACAATTGCATTCTATTTTCATTTACGATTGCTTAGTATGTAATTAAATGCATGTAATTATAGCATCGATGGTCTATTAATTCACCGTTATTTTGTGCCGGCACGTGAAAAAAATGAAACCTTTCCCAACATTCTGAACGAAATCTGAAAGTGAATCGACTCGAATCCAAAAAATGATGACTGATTACCAATGATGAGTCTAATATGAGTCATATATAACTTCGAAAATAGAATTATGAAGTAAATTATCAGTAAATTACGCTCGCCCAATGTAAGCAGTTTTAATAGAGATAAATGGTTCAATTTGAGCAAGACGAGGAGATACAATTTGCGTACTGTGTATTAGATAATGATGATGATGTACATCTGTATGATTATGAAACATAAGATAAGGGTGACTAATAAAGCAAGGTTTATCAAAAGTCTGACGTATTTTCAAATTAAAGTGAGTTATATAAATAAGCATGTTTAATTGAACTTTTGAGGTGACTTGATGATGAAGTACTTACCGATACGATAAACTTATATTGACTAAAACCCTTGTACCTCTAAATTTTCGATTACCATTTATTACCCAATCTACTCGATTCAATAAAATAAATCACAGACACCTGCAGCGGTAATGAGTAATGATGATCATCCAGTTAATTGTTTCCTCGCAATCTTAGTTATGACGCGAGCTAAAGCAACTTCAAATCATATTCAATTGTAACATTGTAAGAGTCATCAGAAATTGGAAACAAAACATACAAAGCTAACAAAGCTATCTGTAACACTCAACTCATATCAAACTTAAAGTACTCGTTCGTTTGCTAATGCATACTATGTACCTAGATGTTAGATGACATATAAAAATTAAAAACTATGAATGACTTCAACATTTACTCTATCACACGAGGTAGTAAGTGTGCTCAAGGCACTAAAGTTATAAAAATTACTTTAGAATTATAATCTCCAGAAAGTTAAAGTTTAAAACGAGTTACTAAAAATGAGATCGAGTCCTGGCATCAATCCATTCTGTTTATCAGCGGGAGTAATCCTCATACTTTCACTTTTCGCCCAACCTTCCTTATGCCAAAGACGGATTGACCCGGCAATCCAAAAGGTCATCGATGACTTCATCGTCAACGCCTATCTTCCTGCCGCCGGCCTCCAGGGAATCGGCCTATCCATCATACAAAACGATGGGGAACTCCTCTACTCCACCGGCTACGGCTTCATGAATATCGAAAAGCGGATCCCAAATGGGAACTCAACCCAATATGGCTTGGGCTCCATTGCCAAAGGAATTACTGCCACTTTGACGGTGAAGATTCTCCATGAAAAGTTTCCGGATTTTGGGGAAGCTGTGATGGATATCCCAATCAGGAAGCTGATTCCGGAAGTCAACTTCACTTTGATAGATAGGTACCGTTCAGAGCAGGTGACTTTTCGGGACTTGCTGGCTCACAGGACATGTGTTATGGATCAGCCCATGATGGCAGAGCCGTTTCAAACCAGCGAGGAAATGATGTAGTAAGGCCAAATTGCAGTTATTTAAATGGACCTTTCACCTTAATAATTTTTTTTACTCATTCCTAATTTAATGGAAATTAAATTACTTTTAAAACCACAGTCGTACCAGATATAACGAAGTGATTTGCGACCTGCGGACGACTCCCGCATACAACAATGAAATGATCGCGGTGGCAGGGCTGTTAGCAGCTCATTTGGTCAACAAGTCCTATGAAGATGCTGTACAACAACAATTCTACTTAAAAGTTAAAATCAAGTTGCTGCATTTAAAAATAACTAATCCAGTTTATTTTATACCACTTTCATTGAAACTAGATGCAAGAATTGTGGAATGAGATGGGGATGTTGGAGACAGCTTTCGCCCAGCGAACTGATAACTTCACCCAACTTCCTAACAGAGCCATGCCATACTTCATGCACGAAGGGGAAGTTCACACGTTTAATACCGAATTGCTCAAGTAAGGTTTATAAAAATGCCATCATTAACTATTAACTATGCCATAATTAATGGGAGTCTGCCATTTTTACTGATTATCAAACGGGTTAACAATTTCAGGAGAATAAAAGTGGTGAATGGCGCAGGCGGGATTTTCTCAACTCCCGATGATATGGTCCGGTACATGCGGCTCCATCTAAATCGCGGAAATATTGATGGGAAGCAGATCATCCCGGAGGTAATTTTTTTAAAGTGTAAAATGTTTAATTTATTAATTAATTAATTAAATTAAGATGTTTAGTTTAACGTGACCTGTTTTTGTGAATTTTTAAGGCAGTCATGAAATGGCTCACAACTCCATCGTCTGCAGTAACTGGCTACGCATTCAAGAATTCCGACGAGGACAAACTATTAAGCACAGTTGGCTACGGTCTTGGCTTCGTCTTGAATAGTTATGATGGGTGGGAGTACGTGGAGCACGGAGGATTCTACCCGCCTTATCATAATCAGTTTTCCGTATTTCCTGGAAAGAAGCTGGGAATATACACGGGAACTCATATGATGCCCTTCAACGGGAGTCCGTATGTCCTTCACGCATTCATTTTTGATGTCTTGAGAGGGGTCAGCACAGATAAAGCCACAGAGAAAGCGCTAAAACTCATGGGAAAGTTGGAGAAAGAGAAAGCTCAGAAGGATGAAGAGGAATGGAAGGCTACTTTTGAGAAGATGGTGAAAAGGACGAAATTTCAAGAGGAGCCGGTGAAGATAACCGTTGGAAAGTATGGAAGTGGACATGCTGGTAAGCCGAGATGTTTAAACAATTATTAATAATTGCAATTTAGATGGGAAAAGTCAGTAGCATGTAACCTTTTATATTCCAGGCGAATTTGAAATTTCTGAAAGATATAACGAGGTCCATAACCAAACCATGTACTTTATGGACTATGGAAAGTGGTATAAAGGATGGTTGATCCCGGTGGAAGGGCAGCCGTCTCTGTTCAAAGCTTCCTGGATAACAGATATTGTTCAGGAAGATATCCTTCTTGGGATACCGGACGGACGGGATTTTGTGGGAGTGGAAGAGGATGATACTTTGGTACTGGTCGGGATACTTGGCTATGTTGGGCGATTTAAACTTGGAGTGGGATTGGACACGTTGCCTGTCATTCCATGGGATCCGAGTTCATGTGGAATGGGAGCGATATGAGTCATTTGAATTTTTTTATTCAGATTTATCTCTGTGGCTTTCTTGTTTTAACTGTGATAGTATAGTAACTTTTTACAAGATAAATCATTTGAGTCTAATTTAAACCAATGTATTATTTTTAATTTAAATGTCTCGTATTGCCCCTTCTTCATTTAATTTCATTTTCGCCTCAAACCTTGCATTTAAATTTAAATTGACATTGACAAATATTTTTAGTTGGTTTTTTCCAGTGCACTTTACTGGCATATTTATTTTTGTAGGTGCTTTAAATTCTAAAACGGATTCAAATTTAATTTTGATATGCTCGCTTGAGTCGGAGCACCATTTTTTTTGCTGTATAGTCTGTAAAACGAAATGGAGTGAACTAGCTCGTCTCGTTTTACCCCATCCAATACAGTCAACGAGTCAACATAGTTGCCAGTCCTTAACTAAAACTGTTACCACATTTAATGGAAACAGAATAACGCAGAATGTAAAATAACAGAAAAATATAGCCACGCAATGGTAAGTAATGTAAACAAGTGGAAGCGGCCTCTAAAATAGAATTCGTTTAATTTTAATTGGTCGATGTCAACAAGCTTTCTTGGGAATTATTAAAATTTTATCCCACATAGCTTGAACACGTGAAGTCAAGTCAAATATCGATTTTCTTTTTTTTAATCAATAATTTACCTAATTCATTTCCTCACCTCACCCACCAGAATGCATTTGATAAACCAGCATACCATACGTGATGACGAGGCCAACCATCTAAAATATTCAAAACAAAATATTTTATCAATCGTTTAGTATTTGCTTAGTCAAAGAAAACTAACTGGGTCACACGGAATAAACAGGATATGTGATTGTCATTGAAATGAAGCTTACCGATCCAAGAAAGCTATAAGTAATGGTGAAGAACGGGCATGAGAAGCCCACCGCTTCCGCATCGATATCTTGAGTGACTGCACCCATCAGCAGTCTTTCAGTTACGGACAACTTCTCATCCAAACGCTTCCTTACAACAAACTTTCTCCAGCCACTCCGGATCTTTAAAAATAAGTCGTTAATTACAAGAAAATGAATTGAATGAAAGGAAGTGAGGACAAACGGGATGCTCGCGAGATAAACTTACCCTTCTTGATAGGTCGCATGAAATCACGATAAAAATTGCAAATATGGAGTAGGTAAACACTTGGTAGGAAATGACTATTCCAGCCCTGTTTGAAAATCTTAGGGCAGGGATATAAGCTATGAAGGATAACAAGCCCACATAGTGACTCAAGATTAGTCCCCCACTCCAATCGTTACCTTTGTCCACTGCGTCACGGATGGCGTCAAATTTTTCGACCAGCTATAAATTCACAAATTTTGTACGAAACTACTGCTAATTACGTGTCATGAATCTTAAATGAGTTGTGGATATTGCAATTTTAATTTCAGCTTTTCCTAACCTTTTTAACAGACCCTTCCCCTTGAATAAAATTTTGGAATTGGAACCCAAACGCAAACATTTTTAGTGAAAGCAGCTGAACCATCATCCTCGTCACGCAATACAAGCTGGTGGCTACAAACAAGATAACCCAAGTTAAATAATAGATGATCCATTCTATGGTTGTCATCAGCCAGTTTGATTCTCCCGTTTGAAGCTGTTCCTTAGTCCATGCTATTGCGACTCCCACACTCTCATCGCGTATAACACCAATTGACCCAGTTTTCCAGGAAAACCAGATGTGAGTAGAGAAGTTATAAAGAATCAGAATTGTTACAATCAATGTGCGGTGCTTAAACTT
The DNA here is from genome assembly GCA_034696905.1 of Lepidocyrtus violaceus. Classification (NCBI taxonomy): domain Eukaryota; kingdom Metazoa; phylum Arthropoda; class Collembola; order Entomobryomorpha; family Entomobryidae; genus Lepidocyrtus; species Lepidocyrtus violaceus. The sequence continues at coordinate 9,878 of JAQGAI010003921.1, forward strand.
CCAAGCGAATTTTTGAGGAATTTTGGAAGCCTCGACAAAGCTAAGGATTTTATGCTGGTCCAACCAAAGGACCTTGATCAAGCTGAGGAGGGCAGCGTGGGAAGCGCAGTTCCCCACAGCGTCAAACAAATTAGCGATGTCGAATGAAGGGGCAGTGTAAAATGAGGTGTGGACCTCACCAACGTTGATGAAACAGTCTTGGGTTGTAAGGAAAATTGCACAGGAGCAGATGAAGGCACATCCAAG
>JAQGAI010003922.1:0-10122 GCA_034696905.1 Lepidocyrtus violaceus
TCATTTTTGGTAAGGTAGTCACGGCAATCAAACTATGGTATATGGAGTTTTATACATGGGGATATCCATTCTTAATGTAACTTTATCTGGTTTTGATATGAAAAGTGGTGATTGTCGTAAGTAACGCTTAGATTAAATAGTCATTGTCGTGATCTACTCGTTTACCGCGTTAGTTTTACTTTACTTTATTTTACCCCGGATGGCTTTATATGGCCTAAATGGTACATAAATATAGTCCTAATTTGATGGCCCGGTGGTGGTGGAGGAAGGTGGTTCGGTTCGGTGGAAGTAGTATTTTACTATGACCATGTTGAGAGTTTGGTTGCATGCTCTGTAATGGGCCATTTAGTGCTTTTATCTTTTTTGCTACTACTCTCCCAACACGTGGGCATCATGGAAGGGAGGATTTTTTTGTTTTAGCAGCAGACATACATACCAAGTTAAGTTACATTCGTAGTGGGATCCATCGCCATTCACCTAAAGACATTCAACTTGAAATTTTTTTGGCATCTTTTCTACCCCTCCATTAGAGCTTGTTTAACATTTTCCACCAGCTTTCTAGCCTAGACTCAACACACACACTCTCTACTAAAGAGTGAGATAAAGTAAGCCAACTTTTTAGTAGAAATGACTCGACTCGACTTGCAAACAAATCAGGGGGAAAAGCATCTGCCTGCGTGATGCGCTGTATGTCATGCGGATGTAGTCAAGTCATAAAGTGAATATAGTGTAACTAACTATACGTGTGGGAGGCAAGATCATAGTTCAGAATAGGGAATGAAAATGGGGTAAATATTGCCGGGTTTATTTTATTCCCCTCTCACTACCTTTTACTACTACGTACTTTAACTTCATAAAGAGATAAAAGGAGTGCTTATCCTGATACCACTGCTCCTGCTCCACTGCCATCACTGCACTGGTGCTGATGATGATGATAGTGTTTGGCATTGTCTGACGTGAGCTCTTCTTTTTACTCCTCTGATGATGGCGAGTCCATAAAATCATTTATATGCACAATTTTGTATGCATAACGTCATGTTTCGGGGTGGAGGTGGTGGTGGTGAGAGATGCTGCTACAAAAGCAACCAACTCAACTCTTAATATTCCTATGCAGATTGCCATGTATTACCGTTATAGCGTCTGTCTGCCATCCCACAGCCCATAAAATCTAATAAAACCTCTAACAACGCATGGACACTTTTGAAAATTCCCTAGTTGAGAAAATGCAAGAAGATTATGCTATGCATATTGGATTGTTTGCCGTGTTACTATATTTAGACATGACATGGAGGAGTGCAGTCGTACATACAAAGACAAAGAAAGACGGCACATGTCTCTCCTACAGATTACCTTTATGAAAATTGCTACAATAACCTGTCTCCTTAAATTATTGGGAATGGGTTGGCTCCTCGTGGGGACCGGAATAGCAAATATATGCATGACTAGGTATTCTACAAAGAGGTTTTGTGTATCAGATCATGTCACATTTCATTATTCTAAGGAAGAAAGAAGAGATGCTTCAAAATTTAGAGAGTCCGGCTAGACTAGAGTTCACGAATATCCCACATGGAATAAAAATCAAAGTAACCACGTAATTGACTTGCTTTTAGAGGAAAACGCATAAAACGAAGCTGTACATTTCTGAGAATAAATTCTCAGTCTCATACCCTGTTATGAATTCAAAGTGTTTGGAGTTAATCAGTTCCCAATTCGTGGAATTTGAAGGTGGCACGTGTAATGTAATAATGTTAAGTTTCATATCTCTTTACTCATATGAAATGATCTGAGATGGAGAATAAAACTTTTTGGCAAAAATCATCAATTCCAAGTGTTTGACATTTTCGGTTTAATACTGACACTGGAGTTTACTACCCATAAAGCACACAATCATCAATTTCGCTGACAGCACAAGTGGAACACGATTTGGAGAGCAGGAATTGAGCACGTTACATCTCAATCCAGTCTTCAGTTCGGCTACATGTATCTTATGACCCACTCCCCTTTCTTAATAACTTAATAACATAAACATCTTTACGAGCATCAACTACTATAATCATTCACTTAACTGGATCAAGCGTAAAAGATTATTTTAAGTGTGATCCGAAGAGCTGCAATTTGACATGGTTTTGATAAAAGAAAATTACCGTCCCCTCAACTGTTTCCGCCAGTTGTGGACTTGCCAATGCGAATGAAAGAAAACTGTTTACTGCTTTCAACCGCTTGATGGATAATAATATTTACCATTATATGTCAAGCCCTCGTCGGTACATTAAAAAAATAGATGGGTTCCCCTTAAAACTATAACTTTTATGGTTGGTTACGTTTAGTTAGAGAAAATAGCGAAATTTTATTCATGACATAATATAGAGCACAAACATAAATCGCAGTTTTATTTTATTTTTGCACATAATAATAATAATAACCTTATTCAAGTCCGGATCACAACGTTACTTTCCTTGTTTTTCAAGCGTGGAATAATAAAACCAGGTTATGTGCAAATAAATATAATGTACTTTTTCTTGCTATCATCACGTCATACTAAATGGCTTCCAGGCAAACAATGGTCCAAAATAATGTAAACAAGATATAAATTGGAGCAAGATATCATCAAGCACGGACCATCAGACCAAGAATGTCCACATGTATGTAAGAGGCTTTCTGTGAAGTGGACTACATAGAAATGAGAAGAAAACATCAATTTTCTGAAGTATTATTGAAGCAGATATTACATCTTAGCCGGAAGCTCTATTGACGCATGAACCCAGAAAAAAAGCGCGCAAAAAAAGTTATACTTTCTTTTTTAGTGCAACGCAAATGTGTGGAGGGAAATTGGACACGAAAATTAATGATATATCACGTTTTCATAGTCTATAGTAGCTGGTTTAATGGTTGTAGATTGTAGTCAAATATTTTTTTATCGTTTTTCTTGGTCAGAGCCCACAGTGTAGTAGAGTGTAGAGGGCTCCATAATGATATTGATACCATCATCTTGAAGCCGGCTTGCTTCCAAAGCATGCAAAAATTTGTAAACAGTGTACATAAAAATGCAGAAAATCGGAATACGTAATTTGCGACAAGGGCACTGGGAAAATGGATGATTTTGATAATGGTTGGTTACATTCAAAAGAATGGAATGGGAAATGAATTGGAAGCTATTTTTGGGGAAAATAAGATGATGACATTAATTTCAGGAAACACTGTATAACTATCGACTCCTCTGCTTTCATAAACTAAGTGTGTGTGGATGTGTGAATTTGGCATAAAAAATAGAGACAAGAAATGACCTAGAAGTTAGTAATTGTTACCGAGTTGGAATGGGACGAGTAAAGTAACTTATTATGCAACTCATTCTTTATTATGTCAAATAGGTATGTAACAGTCCTTTTCATTACGACATCCCCATTTCAACACAAGTCATTCCGAATGACTCATTTCACCGTTTTTATTGCAAGTACTTACTACATATCTTGCCGAAGGATAGAGATCATGACTTTTCCTCTGATGCATTAACTGTAGCACTGGACTGAAGTCTAAATTGTATTTAGCAAATGGAAGTTATATTATGACATAAAAACTGGGAGCTTCGCAATTTCATTCCGTATTGAATGAGATGAGATGAGATGCCTCCATATCCACTCCACATTCTGTACTTGTTCCTTATAATTTCCATCCATATGTGGGATGTCCTTTGTCCGTCTTCATTCCATTATCTTTTCGAGGATCGGCCTTGTTTTTTTTCTTCACAGAAATGTACACTTCAGCAGTATATTCATTTTTACAACTTTTTATTTCTCAACAACTTTCTGAGCGAAAAGAAGGCTGCGTTTTACCTCATGACCGACCACCACCACTGTCGCCGTCGCCATATGGTAGAGAAAACCTTGCAACTTTCTCATTGCATTACGAACATATTTTTTTTCTGCTGAAACTCAAGTTTTTATCCATTTTTTCTTCTGTTTTTTGTTTGACTTTCACTGTTGACAATGTCGTGCATTTTTAAAATGGGGGGAAAGGAGAAAGGTCTGGGAGCATCCTCCCACTTTTAACATTCACAACTCTGGGGACGAAATGCTAAACAAAGTTAAACAGACAAAAAATTTCATTTGGGACTGGAATAAGCATACAAGTCCAAATTCGATAATATGACATGACATTGTTCCAGGTTGCAGGTAGGTATAGTCCAAAATAGTAAACCCACACCGCATTGTTTCCCTCCAGTGCATATATCCCCTCCCAAAATTCCTCCTATTACATACTCCCCTGGTTCACCTGAGTGTTTTAACTACAACCGTGAAATGAAAGCATGAAGAGAAAAATGGGGAAAGTAAAACAATGTGACTAAAACTGTTTGTCTTGTCTGACTGTTTTCTTTTAACTTTTTGGTTTCTGGAGTAGTTTTTTTTCGGGAGAAAGGACATAAAGTGAAAGTGGAGAAAGCAAGAATGTTCGATAAAAAAATAAAAATGGTAAGTTATTCTACACCCACTGTTCGTTTCTCGTTGCAAAAATAACCCAGGGTGTCTTCCATTCCAAAGTGATGACATAGATAAGACATGTTCATCGTATTCTGGCAGTGCATTGAACTATATAATCATCCCATATTAAACCTTTACGCTGTAACCAGCGTAGACCGTGTCCGTGAAAAGAAACGAAAACTGTATGAAACGCTTTGCAGAATCAAGCAGGATTATTTAAGTTTTTTCTCTTGCAGTAGCAGTATCAAACGGAAATCTTAATTAAGCGGAACCTGCCCTTACTCCTCTTTCTCGTTCTTCATAACATAACAGTTCTAGTTATGTTTTACAACAACACTTATGAAAATGACTTGTTTTTTTACATGGAAGTTTAAAAACTATAAAAAACATTTTGACGCTGTGGATGATCCCACATGCATCCCAAGAGCTTCTTTCAACTTCATATGCACATACTTATATCTTACTTAGAAGTTTTTTCCCATGCGTTTAAGGAAGGATGCTCCCATACTCACGTAGGAATACACGTGTAAAGACCTGCTCCTGCCCACGTTAATATGGTTTCATCCATCCTGTAGCTTTTAATTTGTTTCATGGGTCTTTCAGGAATGAATATGGTTGTGTTGTATTCTTACAAGCTATCACCAGGATGGATTTAGGTAGGTATGGATTTTCCCTTGTTTTTTCAAAACTACTTCCACTTGTTCGTTAAGTTAAGAGCCTATAGCTTGTCAGGGAGAGACTAGTGTAAGTTCTTGGGAAAGAGGGTTTCCTGCTGTCATCTTTTTATATCGAGCGTGGATGCTTTCACTTTGTGTGAAAGTCGTCTGACTAAAGGGGTTTTCCTTCATCTGACAATCCTAATAACCTCCATGTCAGGAGGTAGCTGAACAAGAGACTTCATAAGCGCTTTCCTTCCCCCTATTTTGAAACAGCCGTACTGACACTTACAGACATGCTGGGCTGAGATAAAACAAGAAAATATTACATGTAGCCCGTTTACCGTTTTCTCTCATTTCACATATGAATGACTATACCGCCGCTTCCGCCGCTGGCCACTCTTTAAGTAATAGGAATGTGGATAGGGAAGGTAAGATTTTTTTGGAGGAGTCTCAAAAAATGCCCTTGGCATCGGTGCTGTCTTTACCCTTGTTTGTTACCTTTCCCATCCTCCATCCATCTTGTCAGGAAGCTCCTTGGGTGGGTTCCTTACCTTAAGTCACACTTAAAATATTAAACATTTCAATCCTCCAAAAAGGTTGAGCATGCAACTCAACAAGGATATTGCTACACACTTTCCCTCCATCTGAACAATTTCATGTCATGCTAGTGGTGCGTGACAGGAGCATTGAACAGCTAAAAACTTATTAAAATGACTGCTTGTTCAAAACAATCTTGTAAGCTCTTCCATACTCAGAATCCTGGAATTACTCTCGTAGACTTTTTTGTTTTCGACTTTCACTTTCTTAAACCCCGACACGATATTATAAAAACTAAAGCTTTCTAGCAATTTGGCACATTTTGGAATAAGAAGCTGGCTGTTTGACTTTCAGTAAAAAGCAATAAAAATTGTCAAAAAAAATCCAAGGTTTTAAGCTGGAGGAAAGAATTTTGTACACATGTCAGTAGATAGCAGAAATTTCGAAGGGATTTATTGAAAACGGGTGTTTATCCTTTCTTTCCCATTTTGTCGCGCATATTCTGGGATAGTTGGTGATGCGTATGGCAGGATCCTAAACCATCTAATAATGTCAGACATCACACATCAAACCTTTTTCGACTAGACTATGTTGGATATTGGCATTCATTTTAAAATCAGAGTAAAGTAAAGTAACTGTCGGCCAGTGAAAGCAGCTCTGCTTTCCACGAATACCGTCTGTATTGACAAGGGAAGCGAAAAGATAAACTGTGTCGTTTTCCCTTTGTTGCCCGTCCAGTCCACCGAGAAGGCGTGTCTCCATTGAAAGTTTTGGCGAGTGATTAAAAGGAGCAGCAGAACAAACAGAACCAAAGAGCGTCTCTATTGCTTAGATTAATTTGATAGCGTCTCTATTGCTTAGATTAATTTGATAGGACGATGGAAGAACTTTCCCTTTCCCGGAAGACTACAGCATACGGCAATAATTATTGTCGTATTTGACGTTACGTAATAGTGGATTCGCACAAAATGGCACACACACACGTTCATATGGCTATCGCTTTGTTGCAAGTTAATTTTACTACCACAGCTCAGGAGAGCGAGAGAGGTTGACTATTTTCCCCTCCTTCTCGTCCTCTTCATCCTTTTAAACCAATAAAGTCAGTGAACTGTTTTTAGTATTAAAAAAGTTTTTTTTCTATCCCCGGTAGGGAGTCCGGGACAACACTACACGGAAGCAGGGAAGATCTATAGACAATTTTATTACTTTCACTAGCGCAATCCTTGATCCTTTTAGAGGAAATAGTTAAATAAGCCTGTTAACGAGCCTCCAATGCTATTTTTACCGAAAGGGATTCAAGTAGCAGTAACAATGTCAGAGAACTTTTTTTATCAACTCTGTTTATCCCATTTATTCCTTAGAAATCCTCACTTTTAGTTTGAGTCTATTCATGACCCAACAACATATGCTCTGGCTTTTTCTGGGTATGGAGGAATCCAGTTAGCCCCAGCTTTTTTACTATTTTTAATCTTTGGTTTTTACTTTTACTTCCATTTGGGCTTTATCTGATAGTGGTGGAGTCAGTTTGGTTATTCGTTGAATCGCCAGTAAAAGATAGTGTGAATGTTTAGGGGAAAAAATACTTTTATTGCTTCTTGGATTTTTCCACATTGTGAAGCAGGCACATTCAAACGTAGTTCATTCCTTGAACCTCCTAAGAGTAACCTCACAAAGCTAAACGGTCGGGTCATCACACATAAACGTCATAAGGCATCCATGAATAGACTGTTTCATTTAATGCTCATTTTTACAAAACAAAAATATTGAAAAGTGCCCGATGTTCAACTGATTGAACTGAACTATTGTAAGTTGCAGAAGTAATCTTTTAACTGTAATTTAAGTCGGGGACGAAACAAATATCGAAGGGAGCTCCAAATTGCGTCATAATGGATTATTTCTGTGATTCAATTTCTAATTCATTCGGAAATATTCACTTCGGCATAAATATTTAAATGTGGGAAGATCATATAACTATCATAACTAGAATATGATTTCTAGCATTATTTAAAGCTTTTGATTTATTCGTAAATCAGAGAGCCGCCTGCCATGCCATCCCATCCCATTTCCCTATTCCGATTTACTCGATTTCCCCCGTAAACAAGTGTGTTTTTTTTGGTAAAATGTTCGTGGGCGAGAATGATGATATCCTTAGGAAACCCAGAAAGAATGGCCAACATAAAAAATCCATATAAGTTTCCCCCCACTTTCACCAACAATGATAATGGTAATATATTTAGTTCACGGGGAGCCCACTCTAAAAAAGGACATGCATTTATGCAATAATTTATGCCAAGAGGAAATGAAAAAGCATCCCTAAAAATGCTCCACCACCACCTACCGCCGCCATACCAGCAGAGTTAAAGTGGTTTCCTTTTAATTTACCAGCATCCTGCCATCCTCATGAATACAGATGCAGACAGATACACAAAAGCATATAGAGGCACTGGCTGTAGTAGTGGAGAAAGATTAAACCTTGGAAGAGGATGAATAAATTGAAATTGAATTTAATTTTCAACTTCATCCCATGTACAAGTCAACAAGCAAAGGAAGTCCTAAATAAATAAGAAAAATTTCCTTGAAAGAAGAAGAAGAAAAAAAGTTTTTTGTTGTTTTGTTGTTGAAAATAGCTTTTTTCTGTTCGTAATCTAAGTGAAATGTGTGTACTGATACTACCATCCAGAGAAAATTTCGTTAGGAAAGGGAGAAAGTAATACTTGAGAAGTTTTCCTCGTCTCTCTTCTTCTTCCAGTTGTGTACTTACAATTACGCGCATTCATTGAGATACAAACTTGATTCGTTGGCAAACTTTTTATTTTCTCCCAACAAAAGGTGCATAGCAAAGTATTGAATGGAGTATTAAGGGTTTGAGTTAGCTAAGTTGAGCTGCTTTATAGTAATGCTTTGCAAAGAATGGGAGTAAGAAATGGGAAGAAGCTCTCCTCAAAATGAAATGTTTGCTCACTATTAGGCTCAGTTGTTAAATCCATCTTTAAATGATTACCTCAAAATTCGTAATCAATGAATCAGCAGCTTTCTCTCTTTCGATGGCTTCCAATTCAATTTCATTTCCAAATTCCATTCCATGTGTATTTATCCTGTCTGAAAAGGCAAGGCCATGCAGTTTTTTTGTGTGGACAGCCAATGAATGTAGGTAAGCATACTACTCACCCAGATGCCTACTTATATGTATGTAGTTTTTTAATAATGGCTCACTTATAACATTGTTGGAAGGGAACAAGTGAAAGTTATAAAAATGGTGTTAGTTTCCCTCCCAATCCATGCCATTATATGAAAATAATCCCGCCATTTTCTTTAGAAAAGGAATAGTTTTTTTCTCTCTCTCTTTTTCCCCAGTTTTTAAACAAACAAATCGAAAAGTTCTTTACTTGCCCTTGTTCTCTTATCTTTTTTTTGGAGAATGAAGAATGACTGTTCTTTCAACACCTGCGGCACAACTCCACCCAATATATCCTTTATTTTGTGCTTATTGAACAGGAAAAATCCATTAAGGAAAGTCGGAAAACTGGTATGAAGTTTATAAGTTTTTTCCCTTAGTTTTTGCTCATCTATGCAGCACAAAGTAGATATAAAGCACTACTACTATATCATAGAAGAAGTTGAAAAGACTCTTGAAAATGATCATGAGAAAATAACAGGGGGAAAATGATAAATGCATGTAAAATAACTTTAGTTCCTTCATTCCCGGATTTTCAAAGGGATAAAGTCAAGCTTGAAAGCCAGCTTGAGAGAGAGAGAGAGAGAGAGAGAGAGAGAAAAGCCTTCTTTTCTTCATCGTGTAGAAAAAGGGTTATTTGAATTTCAAAACAGGAACTTTTTTCCATGATAGTGAGTTGACTTGAGGGGAGAGTGACCACCCCTTGAACTTTTCAGAGGGAGTAGTACAGTAGTGGAGTACCTTGAACAAAATGTGTAAATAAGCTACATAGGTGCACACAAACTATCATCTTTTGAATAACAATCGTTTATTACCGGGAATGGGACTACTATTTCGTTTTATGAATTATTTAACTGGCTTTCCCTCCTTCTCCGGCTTTTAAAATTCAATCTCCTTCTTCCATATCATGTGTGCCCTTCCAAACAAAAAATACAGAAGTCTGCTGTACTTGACTCCGTTTTTTGAAGGTCAGAAAGAAAGTATGTTGGAATTTCACCTTCCTTTTAGAAAAACTTTAATGGGAAGCGAGTACATTTTTGCTAACAGTAAGTAAGTCAGGAAATCTCCATCTCAGCTTTTGATACTGCTGCTGCTGCAGTGACAATGGGATGGATTACGTAAGGAAGGAACATAACACCATCCATCCCACTTCATTTCCAGGCAGTCAGGGAAAAACTTGTCGATTCAACTTTCTTTTGAAGTAGACAAAGAAACTCAAAAATAATAGATTAAGTAGGTGGTAGACAGACACCTACGCTTGACTGGATGGGAGAAC
>JAQGAI010003923.1:0-10122 GCA_034696905.1 Lepidocyrtus violaceus
TCAAATCCTTTTCGGAAATGCTAATTATGGTACCAGCTACAGAGAAGCTCTTCCTGGGGCAAAGTAATAATACTGCTTATCAACAGCAGCTTCAATCATTAAATGGTTGGAAGCGAATCGAACCGATTTACAAAACGCTGAAGAAATTGGCGGATTTGATCAATACGACTTTTGGCCTTCATACCATGTGCTTTCTGATCATGCTAATTTTCCAGTATTCCAGCACATCGGAGGATATCTTCATCCGGGGAGAATATGGAATGTACACGGGTTTTGAGAGGTTGAAAACAATCTTCATGTTTTTGGGGAATTCCTGCATCTGCTTGTATTTCTCGGTGGACATTTGTCGTCAGGTTAAAATAATTTGTAATTAAAAATGTTGAACTGTTGAATATGTTATGGTTATGACATGATCATATTATGAGGTGGGTTAAAATTAAAAGTTAAATGAGGTTTTGGTTTATTATTGCAATTAGATGAGCTGTGTCAAGGTTTGGCTATCCGAAGAAAAAAATACGAAGGAGATACCCCCAAACGTGTTAACGGTTACAATGGACGAGCTGAATTCAAATGCTGTTGCTGTGAAAGGAATGAACATTTTTCCAATCACGCATTCCTTGGTTGCCAGTGTAAGTAAATTATATATTATGCAATGCAACTAATAAAATTTTTGAAACTGCGAAATGAATTAAATGGTAATGGTAATGGATTCTAAAATGCTTTGTATGTTTTTTATTAATAATTAATTTACAGATGGTGGGCTGCACCATAACTTACTTTATCATTTGTATCCAAGCTGCTTAAAAAAATTGATAGACCGAATGAAACGCAAAATCAAAAATTGCTAATTTTGCAAACTTGTTACTGCGGATAATTGAGATTGCTAAGACTTGTTAAGATCTTATGTACCATGTACCATTGCTTGGAATAGAATACGTAAAGAGGTTCGGCTTGGAATTACATATTTCCAAATTAAATATATTTATCTGATGACTTACCAGTTTATTTAGATTCGGGTAATATCCTCTCTCAAGTCATCTCGTCAACACAACACGACGTAAGCGATGCAAGGTAATAACAACAGATATTATGGATGATTAAGAATGAACTGTTATTAACAATTTTCTGTTATCGAAGGAGAGCTGGATAAAAGTGTATTTCCCGTGGTAATTTTGATTTTAATTTGCGCAAACAGACGTCCGATGTTTAGTTTGATTTTTTAATTGGTCATCTAATATTTTATTGATGAGTAATTAATTCCCTCATGGTCTTCTATGCTACATTCTTTCTGCATAAGTGATAATATCATTTTGTTCTCAAAATTTTATTTTAAAATGTGAATAAAATTACAAACATATAACTGCATTTCCTTCCTAGATACTTATAATTTTATTTTATGGAACAAAATTAAAATTAAATATAATAACAGCTTACATGTATCTATACAGACTATAATTCCTATGTAAAATTGAAGCCCGAAAGATTAATTAATTAAATACTATACAGATAATATCTCATAAGTTAAATTTCCGGCTGTACTCGTGTTTAACTTAAATAAATTTTGGCAAGTGCAACACACCGTGGGTCTGTAGGAACGGATAGAAAACGATGTGATGAAATGAAACACGCCATTACAATTAAGAGAGAGGTGAAAACGTTATTGCCAAAGAAAAATTAAGATCGATCGATTGAACTTTTTTTATTACTTTATTTCTGAAAAACCCTTCTTGAGGGCGAAATAAAAAAAAACAGGCATTATCCGTGCTAATTTCCTTCGTAAAAATAAGCGGATTTGTTGTAGAGATCACAGATTCTGAGTATGACTGTTTGACTCAGCTCCTCTGATCATATTTCATTATTTGTGTAAATTCGTTCGTATTCCTTACATTGGAAATAACATCTTCGAAGGTTTCTAGAAATATTTCTATTTTCCACTAGGGGAGCCAAGGCACACACAAACGTACACGTCCCGTGCAACGTAAATAAAGTAAAAAAAGTAAGTATTTTCTTTTTTCCTTCATAAAAAGCAAGTGATTGATAGTGACTCAAATAAAAAAAATGCTCAAAATTTTCTAATTCAGGATCTTCCTGGAGAGGTAAGAATAGTTGAAATTGTAATTGGTCGATCAGCAGTGTCTTTGTTTTCGGCTTGCTAACCTTTCAAATAAAACAAAACTGTTTACAGGAACGTTAGTGCTGATGTTTCTTTGCTAAAGACCATGCCGAACCGAGCTACAAAGTTTCTCTGTCTCTGTGAGGTAAAAAGGTGTGTGGTTATTGCGAAAATGAGTGGCCACTTGATCGAGTCTGAGATGGAGCTTCAACTTTTCCCAACATATGGACTACTGATGACCCATTTTGTAAATATCACATTCTCATCATCTCAACTAGACGGTTTAAATCAACTGAAAAGTTAGGCTAAGCTAGTTTGGTTGTATAATGCAGGTTTAAATGTTTTATTTTCTGACACTCCATAGGAAGCTGTGAGCCCACGAAATGGCTCAAGATTTGTACCACTTCCTAAAATTGATATCCCAGGGGAGCAATGGATACATTCTCGACGTGGTCCTCTGTTCAATAATTGATGAGCATGCTGTCATCAATCAAAACAATGGCTTATGTTTAGCACTTTAAAAAATGTAATGAGAGTTGGATAAATAGAACGAATACATTTCTATTCTATTTGACCTTGCCTACTGCCTACCTTCTTTTAACGTTTTATGAACACAGCTGCTGTGGTATTTTATAAAAATCAAACCGCGGAAACCGCTGCGTCACCAGACTATGCCTTTAATCTGTTAAGCTCCCTTGTCTTGTCTTGTCTTGTTAAGCATGTATCGGGAAGCGCTTTATATTGCATCAACGCGAACACTTTCTCCTGTCACCATAGTCAATGACATCAAAAGGGAGACATTGGTAAAGACTCTTCCAATTCCGTTTCGTTTCGTTTATACGAATTACAAATTTTTATACGAATTAGCTTTATACGAGTTTCGAGTTTTATACGGATAAATTTTATGTGAATATTCATTTATACGAATCCATTTTATACGAACTCACAGAACACCATACGTATACGTACTGAGGCTGAGTGAATACATAACTGCTACCTCAAAAACTCTGAAATCTACTAGTGAGGCATCTTTTAGCACCAGTGAGAGTTCCCATTCAGATTTGTTTGACAAGCATGATATTGGAAGTGAAAATCATTCAGTTGAGACATTGACTGATTATCTTTCACACAATTCACTGTTACGTACGTAATTTTGAAAAGTGTTACATTTCCCCATTCATTGAGAACTGTTGGTGAACCGCAATATCTAGGCCAAAGTGATAAATGCGTGCTTAGTGCTTAGTAGATAAGAATGTCCAGTTCTAAAAAAAGTAGAAGAAAATTATAGTTCAAAATACGCACAACCTGACATGAGGCTGCACTGGCTATGCAATAAATATATTCAAATCCCTCCAGACTGATTCGTCTTCTTGCATAATCAATCAATATTATGTCACTATCCCCAATAGTAATCGCTACCACTTTAAACTTCACTGCTTTCTATTTTCTAGTCCAGGAATTTCATCCCCTATATTAATGCCATTTTGCTTTTAAAGGATTTGCATACTTGCTTGAATCGCAGCTTTCACTTGGAATCGGGTCAACGCTCAGGATTTATCCAGCAATGGATTTATTTGCGGGCAGATTTTAGCATCCACATTCACCGCAACATGAACATGTTAAGTCAAACCTGTAAAAGTGTGTCAATGATGCTGTTGCCCTGCCTGGCGGGCTAGTGTAAATTATGATAAGTAGTAGAATAGCCAAAGCATGACAACTAAAGCGTTCCGGAGATGATAAATTGCTTGTATGATCCCTCGTCAGTAAAATTTTCATATCCATGATGGTCCATGATTTTAATACGATTACATGATGAGATGAACAAAATTTTCTAGGAAGCTAGTTTTATTATTGAAAACCAAAAGGCTCGAATCAGTTCACTTTTTGTTTTTGGATATTGGGCCGTCAGTGAAAGTGAATTTGATTTCTGCTTGAATTTGAATGCAAAATGGAAATATAATTAACTGGCCTAATACACTGTGGAATTGAAAGGGATGGATGAGATTTTGCCGGTGGTATCATGCCGGATATGCCCGCATGATATAATTATTATGGGACATTGCACAAATTTGAAGTAAATTCCAGGAAATAAAACCTATTACAGGAGTGATGGAATGGAAATGAGCTGAAGTGTAAATGAGGGTTTCGCAAGAATGAATTGCAAAAAACGTATTTCAGGGCCGCCTTTTGTACCTAATCTCGGGAACAACATGACTTGACAAAAACAATTTTTTTCCACAAGTTGGGCATTTCAGATTGGAGCCAATTTGTTGCGACCTCTGAGTTCAGAAATCCCTCGGAGCATTGATGAAAAGCATGTCCCATCCAACAGATCCGATTCCAGCAACAGATTTGTTAGGAATCGTCGTACAAGAAGGTAAATGCGTTCCAAAGCACGATTAATATGAGCAGGATCTACGTGACAGTACTCATAACACGATTCAGAGATCAAAGACGTGAACATATTATTTAACCAAGGAAGTTTTCTGTGAAAGTGAGGATACGGAGGATGCTGACTGGTGACTTGGGCTCCACCACCACCACCAACCGACCGAACCCCATGACACGGATATGACATATGGGAGTAAGGAGTGTCAATGCCACCACATGAAAACAATCTAGAAAGCTCGAATTTAAAAAAAAATGTTAGTTGAAAAATACAAACAGCAGCTTAGAACCAGGATATTTTTTGTAATGCTTGTTGTGCAGATATTAGTTCGGGCGAGCGTTATTTAATACGCGTGTTAAGGATTTTACAATTTGATAACCAAGTACCTATTAAATTTTTTTGATGAATCATATCTCACTTATCAATGCAATTCCGTGAACAGATTTTTTCATTTAAATTTTTGACATTCCATTGGAATGGAATCTGGGAAGATTAACGGAATAACAAATCCAAAAAGGTTATCTATTTTTGCTCAAACGTGGGAGCGGATTGAGCTCATCCAAAATGGGTGTTTTTCTCACAGTGAGTTGGATATAAAAGGGATCATCATCAAAGTTGCAATAGGCTCTAGTAAGTTTCCCTTTTATAATAGTTTCCAATATTTTCCACAAAGCCAAATCGAGTTGTTATTCCACCATGAAATAACTTCTCGGAAGTTATTAAAATATAATGGTACAATAACAGAGTGATACTTTGTTTTTTGAGATTTTACAATAATTTATCATGAGCAACAATATCCGGAGCATTTACACTACACTAATCCCATTCCAATGCCATTGCCAATTTCATCCTTTTTTTCTGACAAATCCCACGAACCATTTTTATGAAAAAACCAGTCAGTTGCAGATATCTAATGTAATTTTTTCATTAATGTGCGGTTTCCTTATTCGTCCGAACTTTGAATATTATTTTTTCGATGTTTCTTTTTAGAGAAAAACGGGAAAAGGTATGATAGAAAAAAATTTGCATGTGAATGAAAATGACACTTGAGTTTGGAATGAGTGGCATCTCCGATTTTGTTTCATGTGGTCGGTACGATGATTTCTCCGGATTTTCCAATGATGTGGGTTGTCTTTTTCAGGAGGCATAATTTCCACTTTGTTCTAACCTGAGGCACATAGGTAGGCAATATGCATGTAGGTAAATGCCCAACCAGCATACGGATTAGCTTGACTCAGCCAGCATTACAACGCAAATCAATACTAAATCCATAATATAAAACACTTCACACGTTTTTACTTTCACTGCTACTAGGAAAGATCGGAAGCAATGTTTATGATCTTTATGATAAAATTATATTCTATCTAAATAGTGCTGAGGTCATAAAATGAATTCCAGGAACACGACAAACAAATCATGTCTTTGATTTTAGCACCAGATTTAATCGATATAAGCTACCACATCAAAAGCAATTTTTTGGAGGATTGACATTGGGGGAGGAGGATTGACATGTTTTCTTGATGTTGTTTTTTTTGCTTTAAAAAAGTTCCTTACTTTCTTGAAAATTAGGTATTCCAACGAGATACTATACTAAATCTGGCTTATCAGCTCATCATTTATTCATCTCAACCAAGCATCCGTATTATCATTGGCAAAGGACAAAATTTGTTTGTAGGAGGTTCCTGGGTTTACCCTGTACAAAAATCCCTACCATTTTTGTAACTTTTTTTATTTTCCAAGCTAAAAGATATTATCATCCAGTTCATTCCTTTTTTTGATGACAGTCTTATCATGGACGCTGATGTTTCATTTGTTATACATATGACAAATAACTTGTTTTTTTACCCTACCCTTTAACTTTTCTTTGAATTCTTAAGTGAGCAGTCACATGGCTCGTCAAACATGATCATGATGTTAAGGGACTTTCTGTGTCCCTTCCAATTAAATGGCAGTATCATCATCATCATTCAAATCGTAAACGATACATTCAATATACAAAAGATTACAGATAATGCCCAAGCACTTTTCATTTTTATTCCAGATTTCTTCTACAATGAAGATGACCAAGTTACCCCAAAATAACTGTTTTTTTTTGCAGTAAATGCTGCTGCAATCAGATTGACAACTTTTATGTATGGAATATCTACAGCTTGGAGAAAATAGAGACAGAACTACCTGCACTAATGCATCCTTTTACTTATAGTCGCCACCGTTCGTGATGGAATACTTCCTGGAAGTGTTAGGACTAGTATGGATGTGTTATGGGAAATAAACAGTGCAGCTCAACAGGAGGATTTTTAGAGTTTAGTATCTACTGATTTAATATTGAGAAATGAAGAGTTTATATATACTGGAATAATCATGTGTGAAATGATGAGAATATTTAGAACAGGTTAAAAGCAAAAGGTATTCCAATTATTTCCTACTACCAATTGAAGGTTTTTTATTAATTAACACGAGGAAGAAGAATCCTCGTGTCGGTTCCCACGACTAATGACTAGTCTGGTAACCTGCTCTAGGAAGCCATGGAGTTCCATTAGTGGTCCATCTTCCTTGAGCTGCCCTTGTTTCTGGTTTCCCACGATAAACCAGTTTCGATGAGGTGAAATTGGATTCACCTAACAGAAGTGCAATTTCCATACCCGTTACTACCCGGAGGATAATAAATTACATCCTCACAAACAACGCATTCCATAAACAATCTCGCAATCAGGACAGGCCAGCCATGTACAGGGTATCGTAAAAATAGCAGCGAATGAAAATACATATACCCAAAAAATGTAAATAATACAATGTTGCATTAGTCACACTTGATGTCCTACTTTATGTACAGTAATTTCTGTATGGTGGTTTAATACAATCAAGGAAAAATGAGGAAATATGATATTTTCCTTAAAGCACATACGCATAAACTATATTGCTATTGTGAGCCAAGATTTCATGTAGTTTTGGGCTTTTTTGTTTCTGAAAATGAAACATAAAATCGCTTATGAGTAAGGGCACACCGCTGTGCAGCTCGGATTACTAAAATTTAACGATTGTTTAGTTTTTAATGAAATTTAGTAGGGCAAAATCGTTAAAATTCGTTCACCCGATTATGGAGACTAAAATGAGGTCAGTTTAATGCAATGTTTCAAAAAAATTATGATTTTGTTTGCTGAGACCAACTTCTACTGTTTTACCAAATGAAAAGTTGAGAAAAAACCGAAATGAAATCCTATATTTTAAAATTTGAAACCTGGATTTTATAATAAAACTGATCATATCATATTCGCAAACTAGGTTGCGAAATCATATTTTCGTTAACCGGGTTCTCGATTTCACTCAACACAATGGAAAACTAAATCCGAGCGAAACAGCTATGCTCCTTTCCTTGTCGTTGTAAGTAAATAGCGTTTTTTATTATTGTAAACAGAAAAGAAACTACTACGTACTTGCTTCTTACTTTTTTTGCTGGAAATTTTATGGATGAGTAAATAGAGTACCACATTACATTACCATACTGCGAATCAGCAGCATCAACATCCCCATCATCATCATCATTATTATTATGCTTGCTTGCCTTCCTTCTTTCTTTCACCAAACCATAGATTTTGTTGGCTCTGTCCCTACTTCTTATTTCACGGATGACAGTATAAAATGACATAAATGGAGAAAGACAGCGCAGTGTGGTAGTGGTAACTTTTAGTTTTTTATTTGGGATGGTCGTGGTTCCTATTTTGTCATGTTGCATGCCCATCCTTTGTCCCTTTTATTTACTTGGACTTCCTTAAAAGAGCTCCAGCTGCAACTGTCATCCTGTTTTGGGACTAATTCTATTAGAAATGAAATGTAAAATGGGTTGCTGCTGTGGTCCTTTTTGTCAAAAGTGATTTCCAAAACTTTGTGACAAGTGAAAATTTTCTTGTCCCTTTTTACTCTAATCCTTCTGGAATCTGTTCAGCGGGGAATATGTAATTGGGAGACAACAGAATTTTGTTCTTGTTTCGGAAGAATCTTCCTGATTGCGAGCTTCATTTCATTGGCTTTCGTAATCAGTACAAAAAGTATTTCCGCACAGTTTTTACTGTCAGTGAATGAGAAATAGGAAAGGAAGGATTACTAGAAAGAGGTAGAACTCATCAGAATCCAGGCTTGACTTTACTTTCCCCCAACCGACTTACTCTTTTGTGGGGGGAAAGTCTATGAATATTGCCTAATTGAAATTGCCACGGAGGAAACTGTCTTTCCAAATTTGTGTGGGCCTCTGCAAATACATAAATGGAAGGGTTCAGTGAGTTCGTTCAATTCTTTTCCATTCTACCGACTGTTCTTTATAACCCCAAGGTTTTATGCGAAACACATAACTAAAAAGTTAAATAATGCGAGTAGGAGTCCACCCACACACACACCACACTCCACAAAGTCAATCCAGGAACAAGTGTAAACTGAACCGTTTCATTTCACTCCGTACAACTCCATTTAGGCTCATCATCATCACAGATCGGGGTAAAACAAAATTGCTGAAAGGGAGTGATTTGGGATGTACTTTTTATCCCAAGGGACTTTTTTGCTGAAAGCATGAAATAATGATATGACGGGATGACAGAACAGAGGACAACCCAAACATCATCCTGATCATCATCCTCATCATCATCGCGAATGAAGATGACTATGAGGATAGCAGTTGCTTACGAGACTCCCTATCAGATTCACTTATCTGACTTTTCTCTAGCGAATATGTAGGTTTACTACAAATTGCAATTGCATGAATATATCTTACTTACATGTCGACATAAATGACACGATACTCTCGTATACTGAACAACGATGCTGATGATGGTGATGACAGTAATCGAAGAAACTCCTCAACCATTACATGAAGACCGGAGGGAAAGCTTGAAATCTCCCAGTGCAGTGACAGCAAAGGAAGATGATAATGATAACCGCTTGAGTTTAACTTACTAAAAAGGGGGATCAGTTTCACACTAAAAAAAGAAGAAGAAAATGAGAGGAAATTTTGTCGCTGCATTCATATGACAGTTTATCAACCCTATTATTATTTTCCAAATGTCATCCGAGAGATTTGATAATATGAGCGGTTTTAAGAGGAAAAAATTATGAAGAGGCGAAAAATATTCTTGCAAGCTTGGCTTTAAATGGTGAATAAAATGCAAGCCTTCTCATCCTCATTTAAAATTCTCAATTTTTTTTATTTGAGAAAAAAAGTCTCTTGATGGGGTCTTTAATGTCGGAGAATATTCCCTGTTGTAAAAAAGACTTAGTCCGCCGTAAATTCCAGACTTTCCTGCTTGCCACTGTGGTTTTTTCTATGGCGTACTTAAATGTAATGCCGTAATATAGTGAAGGAGATTGGGGGACATTGGATGTGCTATATAAGAAAAAACTGTGTAAATCTTGATAAGTTGAGACAAGCACTAATCTAATAGATTTTATATCACTTTATGTATCAAGCAGTGGTAAAATGTGATGATGATGTTAGTCATGTATAGGTACGTTTTGTGGTAATTTTCTGTGGGGGAAAAGTTTTTTGGGAGGGGGGAGAAAGTGGAGTAGAGTAAAGTAGAATTATGCTCCACTGCTAGAATTATACTTTTAATGCTGACTAAAGAAGAGATCG